>OX384031.1:25679232-25976732 GCA_947534325.1 Agonum fuliginosum | reverse complement strand
ATTTAAATAAATTGAGAAATAATTTATTATAATTTTGTTTTTGTTAATGTACATTGTATAAATACAACAAAATATTTATATTTTAAATATACATGTACATAAATAGGAATATAAATAAATATCACTGTCTAATATTTCAGTGTTTGCTTTCTTACTACTTAAACCACAACGAACGTAATATAATTCTTGTATTTACACTTATTAAAAATATGAGTTTAAAATGGAATAAAATTGAACCTACAAATGCATTGGACGCAATACTTTACGAATCATCTACCAACACTTTGCGTCATGGTTTTGTGGAAATTGGGGAAGAAAATACCGTGATGCCAATACATTTTGTAAATATTGCAGAAAAATGTGAAAATTTAGAAGTGAGAGATAGTGACGTAATTATTGCTTCGTATCCAAAAACAGGTACGTAATATTTGTTGTTTACGTATAGAGGGTTAAAAGAAAAAGGTTACGTCCGTCGAAGGATTGTAGTCTGTCTTTCGGCCTGATATGTATACGTACAACGTTTCACGCACACCTGTATCAATATAATTATACACTACCGGAAAAAAAGGTTGTGGAGTTATGAGCCAATAACCCTGCAAATGCACTTTTTTTCAAGTGCGCATAACTTTGCCCCAAATCAACGTATCAACTCCGTTCTTTGCGTCCCGTGTAGGAAATTGATTGGATTTTATTGCATTGTTGGAGAATCGGATCCACAATTTTTTTTTAACTCCCCAGCGATCGTCAGCACCTATTTTTCAACTTTTCTGGGGGCACGGTTTCTTTTTTCCGGTAGTATAATATATATATATATATATATATATATATATATATATATATATATATATATAGACTGCCATGCAAAATTAAACAAAACAAAATATTTATTCCGTCACTCTGACAGTTGACAGATTTGAAATTGTTATTCTAATTGATTTATTGGACCATAAGAAGAATTCATTAATCAAAAAAAATTTAATAATTATATTTTATTTTCCTTCTTTTCTTCCTAAGGTACATTTTATTGTATTTAATTGAAGTGTTTATTTTTTTGCTGTGACTAATTCATTTTATTTTTCATGGCACTCTGTAAACAGCTCAAATATATCAAATTTAATTTACGTTTATATATATATATATATAAGTCTGAGATTACACTATAAATTTTGTATAAAATTTTTATTATAATATCAAAATTGTTACAGTGTCCTGATGAAGGTTTAAAATAAATCGAAAGCTTGACAAATTTAAAGACTCTACTTTAAATTTTTGGCTAACTTTTGACTGTCACACCCACTATTCTTGCTTCCTTATAATAATAATAATAATAATAATAATAATAATAATAATGTTTATTGACCATGTTCTTGTACAATTACAACTTATGGTAAGTCAAAATGTAAATTAAGATACTAATTTATAAATTATTTGTAAATTACAGTGTAATTCAAGGCAGTAGCACTGGCTTAGCTGAGGCAAATTTGCTTGTCTAAAAATTCTTGGACTGAATAAAAACATGTATCTAATAAATATTTTTTAATTTTATTTTTGAATGTATTGTAGGTGAGATCTTTTAAACTTTCAGGCAAATGATTATACAGATCAATATTAATTGAATTTTTGGCTGACATCTCAAGTCTGAAGCGTTTTTTGCTTAGTTGATTTTGTGATCTGGTGTTGTAGTGATGAGCTTCACTGTTTTTTGGAAAAACTTCTTTGTTTTTGTGTATTTCTAATAACGACGTGTAAATAAATATACACGGTAGTGGCATAATTTTCAGATCGATAAATATTTGTCGGCAATGCTCTCTAGGTTGTGCATTGACCATTAAACGCACAATCTTTTTTTGCATGCGGAATGCTTTAATAGCGTGAGAAGAATTTCCCCATAGTATCACTGCATATGATAGATGACTGTGAAAAAGTGCCATGTATACCACTCTTAGATTGTCTGTGTCTAGGATGGTTTTTAAGTTTCTAAATAAGAAAATAATGCATGCCAGTTTACTGCACAGACGTTCAACTTGCATGTACCACGTTAGACCGTCGTCGACGTAAGCCCCTAGGATCTTAGCAAAACCACCCTGGGAGAGCCTTCTGTTTGAGCTGATGATCAAGGATTGGGTCTTGTCCTGGTTTAGGTTCAAATTGTTTGCTGCAAACCAACTTATGGTGTCATCTAGAGATCTAGTCGCAATTTGAGACAAAATTTCAACATTCGCATGTGATGAAAGTAACGTTGTGTCATCCGCGAAAAGTATGCATTTTTGTAGTTCTAGGAAATTACATAAATCATTTATGTATACTATGAATAGACAAGGTCCCAGAACGGAACCTTGCGGTACGCCATGTTTGCTCACAATAAAATCTGAACAGAAGTTATTGCTTACAACACATTGATGTCTATTTTCTAGATAAGAATTAAAAAACGCAAGTGGAATACCGCGGATGCCATACACGCTAAGTTTTTCAATGAGAATTTTGTGTGAGACACAGTCGAAGGCCTTGGAGAGGTCGCATAAAGTGATGGCTGTATGCTGGCCACTCTCAAGACCCTCAACTGTGTCGTTCACTAACTGTTGTAGAGCCTGAGTTGTTGAGCGAGACTTGCGAAAACCATATTGTTGCGGAGAGAGTAAATTTGTTTTATCCAAAAAATTTATAAGTCTGTCCTTAATTATTCGCTCAAAGACCTTTCCCAGAATGGGTATGATCGATATTGGTCTAAAGTTGTTTGGATCCGAATTATCGCCTTTTTTATGAATTGGTATAATTTTCGCTACTTTGAATGCATCTGGATAAATTCCTTCCGTAAAGCATCGATTGAACAAGATATTGAGAGGATAAGCCAGATAAATCGCTATTTCTTTAACAATTCTACTATTTAGTTCATATATATCTAAACACGTAGAGTTATTTAAGTTTAAGATAGTAGCAATTACTTCATTTTCCGTTGACGGAGATATATAGAAAGAGGAAACGGGGGATTTAATTTTATTTAACTCAGCGTTTAGATCGATGTTTGTGTGAGGTAGAGATGTTAAAGTTTTCTCTGCTATTTGACTAAAGAATTGATTAAATGTATTTGGGTCGATATTAGACTCAGAATTCTTCCTCAATTTGTTTCCTTCTGTGTTAACCAGTTTCCAGCAATCTTTGGCTTTATTGTTAGATTTAAAGATGAAATCCTCGTATGCACGTCTTTTTGCATTCGAGATTTCCTCTTTATAGATTTTACGCACTTTTTTATAACTGTTAAACAGAGAAGGATCTCTAGTCACATTACAGCGATGCTTTACAAATTGCAAGAAATCCCGTAGGTTACGCAGGGAATCATTAAACCAAGAGACTGGCATAATGTTTGTTGTCTCGCACCTCCGAAGGGGAAAATGTTTGATAACAAGATTTTTTAGCATATCTATAAGATGATTAGCCAAAGAATTAATATCATTATTTGTATTTTCAAAGTCGCTCCAAACTACTTGCTCCATCGAGTTTTTCAGTTTTATAATACCTTTGTTGGTTATAGCTCTTTTATAAACTGGATTTGGAATTTGTAAATTTTGGGAGACAGTTAAAAATTGACCACAGTGGTCTGAGAGGCCAGGATCAACAACTCCGCTTTCAAAGTAGCTGGAGTGTAAATTAGTCATAATATTGTCGATACAAGTTGCCGACTGTGCAGTTATTCTGGTATTTTCTGTAATTGTAATGTCTAAGTTAAATGATTTTATTAGCGACATTAAATCGCTTAAATTTGCGGTACTAATTTTGAAATTAATATTAAAATCTCCTAACAGTATAATTTTACTGTATTTGTTGGAAATATAAGTTAGCAAATATTCTAGTTTTTCCACTCACCTGTACAAGATCTGTATATGCCGATAATGGCTAAATTATTCTTCTTTTCCACGAGACCACAAAACTCAGCGTGAAATTCAAGAGAAAAATTACTTAATGGTAGTTTGTGAAAATTACAATTGGAATTGCATTTACTAAAAAGGCAGACCCCACCATGAATACTTTCTTCTCTGCAAAAATAGCTAACTAGAGTATAGCCTGGAATATTTACTGTATTCAGATTTGCTTCGTTAAGCCAATGCTCCGTCAAACACATTACATCGATATTGGAATTATCTAAAAATAAAGATATTTCATTAATCTTGTTTGATAAACATTGTACATTTAAGTGAAAAAAATTTATAAATGATACATTATTATACATTGTCAATTTTTTTGTAGCTGGTAGGCTTGGGCTGGGCCTGTTTCCTATATTAATTACTTCTTCCCTTGTTTTTATACAATATATATATATATATATATATATATATATATATATATATATATATATATATATATATATATATATATATATATATATATATATATATATATATATATATATATATATATATTGTATATATACCGGGTGTAAATTTTTTTTCTGACCTATAGGAAATATAATGTTAAAATTTTAATTTCGCTCTAAGTTTTTACCTATTGCTTTTAGAGCCAAACTGTAAATACAAAAGATGTTCAGAATAAAAAACTGCACCCAACGAGCCCTTATTTATTGATATAAACCGATCCTGTCACGAGATAAACGTAAATTAAATTTGATATATTTGAGCTGTTTACAGAGTGCCATGAAAAATAAAATGAATTAGTCACAGCAAAAAAAATAAACACTTCAATTAAATACAATAAAATGTACCTTAGGAAGAAAAGAAGGAAAATAAAATATAATTATTAATTTTTTTTTGATTAATGAATTCTTCTTATGGTCCAATAAATCAATTAGAACAACAATTTCAAATCTGTCAACTGTCAGAGTGACGGAATAAATATTTTGTTTTGTTTAATTTTGCATGGCAGTCTGAAACTAGCCTAATTTGTTAATTTTTATTTCATGTTTATTTCGTGAAAGAAATCGATTTGAACAAAAAATTTAAGCTTATTCGATGCAGTTTTTTATTCTGTTTTGTATTTACACTTTTACTCTAAAATCAATAGGTAAAAACTTAGAGCGAAATTAAAATTTTAACATTGTATTTCCTATAGGCCAGAAAAAAATTCTACACCCGGTAATATATATATATATATATATATATATATATATATATATATATATATATATATATATATATATATATATATATATATATATATATATATATATATATATATATGTTGATATTTCCGCGAGTGTTATTGATGCATGTTGAATTCTTCCGGGTATCTTCTCGCATTGGTCTGGTTTGGTTCTGCGAAGAACCGTTGTTGAGACGACGTTTCGGCAAGGTCTCACTTGCCATCTGAATAGATTCCGTGTTCTCGATCTGGTGTTAGGTCTTGAACAGTTCAAGTTCTCGATCTGGTGTTAGGTCTTGAACAGTTCAAGTTCTCGATCTGGTGTTAGGTCTTGAACTGTTCAAGAACACGGAATCTATCCAAGACCTGAAGATGGCAAGTGAGACCTTGCCGAAACGTCGTCTCAACAACGGTTCTTTGCAGCACCAAACCAACGCGAGAAGATACCCGGAAGAATTCAAGATATATATATATATATATATATATATATATATATACAGGGTGAGTCATCGAAATGCCCGTCGTCGATATCTCCATTGTCGTTAAAAATGCAGCATAATTTTTTTAACAGAATTTTTCGTCTACTCAAGGAGCATAACTTAAAATTATTTTCACATATACAGGGTGTTGCATAACGACTTGGCAATAATTGTTCGTCGTTTTTTAAATGAAACACCCTATATATTTTTATATATTTTGAATTGTATATCGTTATTATGCTTCATGATATCTATTGGCGCATCTCTAAAAAATATATTAAATTCGTTGGCAATGCTAACTGGGTTTGTTATGATACCACTCTCGTTTCTTAAAGTAAGATTTTTAGTTACGGGCTTGTTTTGAGATTGATCATTAATAACTCGCCACAATCCTTTGGAAATGTTTTCACTAGAGAATATTTTTTCTTGATAGAATCTTCTTTTAGTATCTTTAACTAAACTACAATGCTTTCGTTTTTCCTCCTTGTAAACATCTTTATACTGGTCATTATATTTTTGAATCTGAAACAAAGTATATAAATTATTTGCTGAGTCTCTTATTTCTAATGAATACCTGTTATTATTACACTTTGTGACTTTTTTCAATTTAAGTGGAAAATGTTTATTGAAGTAAAACATAAAAATATTGAAAAAGTTAGTAAATGCTGTATTTAAATCTGGACTTGAGTAAACATCAGCCCAATTTTCATCATTTATATCCAAAATAAAATTATTAATATTATTATTAGAAAAATTTCTATATTCACTTTGTACATTTTCATTATTTAAAAGTTTTATATTCGCCAAAATGGTTCTATGATCAGAAAAAAGATTGTCTAGTATGTTGCAGGGAATACTGACATTTGAGTAAACATGATCGAGAATATTGTTACCTCTAGTTGCTGAATTAATTATATTTTTACATTTAAACTTAGCAAAAATATTACAAATTTTATTGTAAATATCTGTATCTCTGACCGGGTCAATATTAAAGTCTCCTCCTATTATTAAAATATAATTGTTTTTTAAAACATGTTCTAGAACACGATTAAAATTATTTACAAGTCGATCACATTCTTGTATGTTTAAATACATAGGAGATCTATAAAAACATAAAATAATATAAGTGGTGCTAGAATCTGGTTGCCATTTAATTCCTGCGGCTTGCTTACGTTATTGTTAATAATACAATATGCTGACTTCATTTAAGTTTCTACATTAAGTTCTGCTTTGAAGAAATTTTCTACTGCTTCTTCAATGTCTTGATTTTGGGTGGCTAGTCTTTTTATAATTATATTGTTCTTTTTTTTCTCTTTTTCCTGGTTGTAGCATTTTTTCTCTAAACTCTCCAATCTTCTTTGTAATTTTTCGTTTTCAGCTTTCCACTGTTCTTCTTTCGCCTCTATTTCCAATTGTAGTTTGTTTATTTTTTCATTATTATTTCTTATTTCCTCATTTAAATCGTTTTTCACTTCGTTTATTTCGGATTTAATTTCATTCGTCGCTTTAGAAAGCAGACGTTGAAACATTTCTTCCATATTCTTTGCATCCATCTTCATTGTTGTTTCTTTTGGTGGTGCTCTTTGTAGCAGATTACTTTTCTTGAAGATTTCTCCTTCTGCCGTTTCTGGTGTTCTTTTCCTTTTCACGTAATCACAAATAGAACCAGTAGAGTCGCAGTAGAGGTAGTTCTTAGTCTACTTATACCGCTCATTAAATAAATTTAATTAAAGTACGCGAGCAAAATAAACTATTATTGTTTAATATTTATTTTCAACACGATTGGCAACACTGTTTTCTGTTCGTCAAACAGGTTGTTTGTCACAGACCAGTGGGAACACTGTGAGCCGCACTGCTCAAACTGACAGCTGCCTTATCACTGCAGTTTTAAAACTAAGTTTTTAAAGTTTTATTCGCATCTATTTAAGTTCACTCTACTTTCTCAACTGTAAAGCACTGATGTACACGTTTTAAAACACAAATTTTATAAAACTAAGCCGAATATTACGAATTTATTATCGGCTTTCAAAAGACACAGTAAACACAGCTTATGCGCGCACAACTTTTTTTCATATATATATATATATATATATATATATATATATATATATATATATATATATATATATATATATATATATATATATATATATACACAGTTGAGAAAGTAGAGTGAACTTAAATAGACGCGAATAAAACTTTAAAAACTTAGTTTTAAAACTGCAGGCAGGCAGCTGTCAGTGATAACCTTGAGCAGTGCGGCTCACAGTGTTCCCACTGGTCTGTGACAAACAACCTGTTTGACGAACAGAAAACAGTGTTGCCAATCGTGTTGAAAATAAATATTAAACAATAATAGTTTATTTTGCTCGCGTACTTTAATTAAATTTATTTAATGAGCGGTATAAGTAGACTAAGAACTACCTCTACTGGTTCTATTTGTGATTACGTGAAAAGGAAAAGAACACCAGAAACGGCAGAAGGAGAAATCTTCAAGAAAAGTAATCTGCTACAAAGAGCACCACCAAAAGAAACAACAATGAAGATGGATGCAAAGAATATGGAAGAAATGTTTCAACGTCTGCTTTCTAAAGCGACGAATGAAATTAAATCCGAAATAAACGAAGTGAAAAACGATTTAAAGGAGGAAATAAGAAATAATAATGAAAAAATAAACAAACTACAATTGGAAATAGAGGCGAAAGAAGAACAGTGGAAAGCTGAAAACGAAAAATTACAAAGAAGATTGGAGAGTTTAGAGAAAAAATGCTACAACCAGGAAAAAGAGAAGAAAAAGAACAATATAATTATAAAAGGACTAGCCACCCAAAATCAAGACATTAAAGAAGCAGTAGAAAATTTCTTCAAAGCAGAACTTAATGTAGAAACTTAAATGAAGACAGCATATTGTATTATTAACAATAACGTAAGCAAGCCGCAGGAAATAATTATTGTTCAATTCGAAAACTGGAACGATAAACAAAAGATAATGAGAACAAAAAATGTACTACGTGATAAGGAAAAAAAAACAATGGAAGAAAGGAAAACTCAGTTCATATTACGACAGATAAATAACAATTAATGGAAAACAATATACGTGGGATAGCGATAAGGAGGAACTAGTAGAGAAAGTCAATAATGCCATAAGTGACGCAGAAGTGTCAGCAGAAGGACGTGCGGCAAAATACGATTAGGACCAAAAATAGAGGCGAATAAACAGAAGAAGACAAGGCATGGCAAAGGATTAATGAATATTGGATCATGGAACATAAGAAGCATAAACGGAAAAGAAGCCGAATTGGCAGAATAATTTGAAAAAGCAATTCTCGATATATTGGCAGTTACAGAAACTAAGTAAAAATGTAAATGAATGATTAAAATGGGAAACGGACATATATTTATTTACAGTGGAATTCCACAAAATGAAAGCACAAGCAGGAGTATGATGTATCATACATAAGAAACTGGAACAGGCAATAATCGACTGGAATTGCCACAACGAAAGATTAATGGCAGTCAAAATTAAAGTGACAGATGACAACTATTTTAATTTGATAATAACTTATGGCCCAAATGAAGTTGAAGCGAAAGCAAAAAAAGATGAATATTGGGAAAACTTACAAGAAATCACTGAAAAATATGATGAAAATGTTTAAATGCCAGAATAGGGAACAATAATAAAGGGATACAAAGTGTTATGAAAAGATTTGGCGAGCCACATAAAAACAACAATGGAAATAGATTGATAGACTTTTGCGTTATAAACAACTTAACAATACTCAATACTATATTCGAACACAAAAATATTCACAAATTTACAAGATGTGAACCCAGTAGGAATGAATATTCAATAATAGACTACTTTATCACAAACACGACAAACATTAATAAAGTTAAGGATGTGAGGGTAAAAAGAAGTTATGAAATAGATAGCGATCATTATTTACTAACAGCTAAAATTGCAATGCCAACTGGTACAACAAAGCAGGAGGGTGCACATCCGATCAATGTTAAAATAAAAAGAATGAAGACAGAAAGACTGCATACGACGGAAGTCCAAAAAGAATATGAATCGGAAATATGCAAACTAATAGAGAGACTGCCCCAACCAATTACAGAAGATGTAGAAGAAATGTGGGCTTTCTTCAAAACAGTAATAACAAGAGCAGCAGAAATAGCATGCGAAAAGACAAATATAAATGGAAAAACAAAAATAACAAGTTGGTGGAGTAAAGAAATAAAAAAAGAGGTTAAAACTAAGAAAGCAGTATGGAAAAACTATCTAAACACAAAGAAACCAGAAGATTATGAAGTGTATAAAAGACAAAGAAAGAACGTAAAGGAGATTATACGAGAAGCAAAGAAAAAATCGTGGGAAAGTTTCTGAGGAAGAATAGAAAACAATTTTAAGGAAAACAAAAAATTATTCTATAAAGTCTTAAAAAATACAAAAGAAAAGAAAAATGTAGCACTAAAACAAATTAAAGACAGCAAAGAGAATATTCTAACAGAAGAAACAAAAATAATGAAGAGATGGAAAGAATATTTTGAAGATCTATTAGAAACAAAAGAACAAGAACAAGACAAGGAAAAAGATATAGACACTGACAGACAATTGAATGTGTTTAAAGAAGTAAACAGCATCACAATTGAAGAAGTTAAGAAGGCAATATTTAAAGTAAAAACAGGAAAATGCGCGGGGTACGATAATATAAAGCCTGAACAACTAAAGAAGCTAGGAGAAACAGGAACACTATTACTACATAGCTTATTAAATACTATATGGAACGCGGGTCAAATACCTAAAGAATGGGAAATTGCAATAACTTTCCCGATCTTCAAAAAAGGGGACAACCGAACTTGTGCCAACTATAGAGGAATCTTCTTACTTTGTACAACGGCAAAATTGTATGAAGCGATATTAGAAGAGAAATTAAGAGAACTGGAACAAACACTAGAATTGTCACAAAGCGGTTTTAGGAAAGGATACTGCATTCAGGACCACATTTTCTCTCTAAGACATTTAGTACACCAGACGCTGCTGCACAACAAAACCCTATATATTGCTTTTGTAGATCTAGCCAAAGCATTTGATAAGGTTAACAGACAAATGTTATGGAGCCTTCTGGAGAAAAGGGGAATAAATAAAACGTTACTAGGGGCAATACAGAGTATATATAGGAAAACCAGGAATATAGTGAGAACAGGTAACAGTTACTCAGATGAATTTATTACATGTCAAGGACTTAGACAAGAAGGTTCCTTAAGTCCTTTTTTATTCATAATATACTTAGATGAAATAACAAAAAGGGTGCATGCAAGAAGTAATAAAGTAACGTTAGGATACTTAAATCTACAGAAATGCAGCATAGCTGAGAGTGCATTTGCTGATGATTTGGCAATTTATGCACAATCGGAAGTACATCTGCAACAAAAACTAGACATATGGAAAGAGGAACTTAGAACTTTTAATATAAAAATTAACGCCAGTAAAACAAAAGTTATGGAAATATCTAAGACAAAGACGATTATGAATATCTTCCTGGACGGCAAGCAAATAGAACAAGTAGATTCATTTAAATATTTGGGAGCAACAATAAACGACAGAGGAGACGTAGAAGATGAAATCCACGAAAGACTACAAGCAGCAAACAGAAGTTACTTCTCCCTCAACAACAAAATTTAAAAAAACCAACTAGTTTCTAAAAACACAAAAACAACGGTCTACAAAACAATTTTTCAAGCAACACTGTTACACGGATGCGAAACATGGGTGATAAATAATAGACAAAAAAGCAAACTACAGGCGGCAGAAATGAAATTTCTGAGGAAAATACAAGAGGTTACAAGAAGAGATTGAATTAGAAACGACATAATAAGAGAAACAATCAAAGTTAAGCCACTACTAAAGACAGTCGAAGACAACAACTAAACTGGTTCGGCCACTTAGTAAGAATGCCGGAAAACAGACAGGTGAAAAGAATATGGAAAACGAAGTACACAGGGAAGAAATCGAGAGGAAGACCAAACAAATCCTGGGATACAATGATCAATGAAATAATATACGACAAAGGAATGAATATAGCAGAAACGAAAATATTAGCGAGAGAAAGAAAAGAAGTTTTTAAAGTTTTATTCGCGTCTATTTAAGTTCACTCTACTTTCTCAACTTTAAAGCACTGATGTACACGTTTTAAAACACAAATTTTATAAAACTAAGCGATAATACCCGAATATTACGAATTTATTATCGGCTTTCAAAAGACACAGTAAACACAGCTTACGCGCGCACAACTTTTTTTCATATATATATATATATATATATATATATATATATATATATATATATATATATATATATATATATATATATATATATATATATATATATATATATATATATATACAACTTACTATCATTGAAGCGTCCTTATATTGACAATTTTCCAAACCGAGCGTCCGGCTCCAATGAAGCGTCCATATATGGACGCTCGATTGGTCACTATGTTAAATTGGCTCCTAGTACCATCTAGTAGTCATATTTAAAAATTTTGGTGGACGCCGAATTGATAGTGAATTATCATTTGCCGTATACATGCCGTATACTTTTAGTTCAGCCGAACGCTCACTCGTGGCGTTGCTGCGCTAGGCGTATAAGTATACTTTCATCCAATCTATCGCCTACCGAGCGTCCTCAAACTGGCAACACCGAAACGTATGTTTTCAAATGTTATGTTCAAAGTGTTCGTGTTCTCTTGATATTGGAGTATGAAGCAAAATATCATAGTACGTTTTTTTTGTTTCGACTACGTGGTTCTGCTTATCAAGAACTTATATACTTATAACAAACTTGTTTTTCGTCATACGTGAACGCAAAGCACGCCGTTACTCCCTGTTTAAACTAAAGGGAGCAAACCACGCTTTTGCTCCCTAGGAGGCAAAACGTGTTTTTCTTCTTCTAAACTGGAAGTGTCGGCGTGCTTCGCGTGCATTAAATATTTTTTTTTAATCGGTTCATAAATTATGTTCAAATTAGGGGAGAGAGATAAACATCAAGATCTACACCGTTTGCCCGATCCTCATGAAATTTTGAATGCAGATTTTTTTACCAGACTTAGATTTTAAGTTATATATTAATTTGATTGGACCATTAGGGGGTGGGGGTTAATAATATAGAATCTCAACCATTTGTCCGATTCTCATAAAATTTTGCACACAGGTCTCTTTTGACTGGAGTCAGATTTTAAAGTATGTTTAAATTCGATCATAACATCATAAGGGGTGCGGATTATAAATCTATAGAATCTAGACCATTTGCCCGAATCTCTAGAAATTTTGCAGGCTGGACTCTTTTTTTACTATAGTCCCATTTTTAGGTATATTTGAAATTTATTGGGCTATTAGAGGTGGGGTAATCTCTATAGATCTAGACTGTTTGTCCGATTCTCATGAAATTTTGCATGCGCGTCTTTTTTGACTAGAGTCAGATTTCAAAGTATGCTCAAATTCGATCGAATCATGATGGAAAGGGGAGGGATTAAACTAAAACAATCGCTTTAACAGACGTAATTTTTTTTGCAACGAAACTCGGTAAGTAATATGTAGCAATCAACTAAAGTAAGAAAGATAGTTTTTATTTATCGGGTTATAAATTATATTTAAATTGAGGTATGAGGGTTAACATCTAGACCTAGACCGTTTGTCCGAACTTCACATATTTTTACAAGCAGATCTCTTTTCACAAGAGCCTGATTTTAAGGTATGTGTGGTGTGAATTTGTTCGGGTCCAAAGAGGTGGGGGTTAATTTCAACAATCACTCAAATGACCGTAATTGTTTTTTTGCAACAATACTTGGTATACAGGGTGTCCTAAATTGATTAGGTCACCATTGGGATCTCGGAAACTATAGGAGCTATGAGGTCGGTTAAATAGGCAATGTTGTGCAGTTCTTAGGGCTTATTTAGATTCCGTTGAGAAATATTTAAAATTGCAAACAGTTTGAAAGTTATTAAAAAAAAACTGAAAATCGCGATTAAAAAAAAGGCAAATTACTCCGTAATTATAAAAGATATAAAAAAAATGTTTCATATAAAAGTTACATGATTTTATGAGAGAAACTCAAAAATGATGTCAGAATAAAATTCAAGATGGCAGTTTCCAAGATATTAATAGTAACTTTCTTATTTTAAATGGGCGCCATATTGGATTTTTACATGGTTGAATAGCGTTTTTTTTCTCTTTTCAACGATGTATTTTGCAACGTATGTTTAAACAAAAAGTTATTAAAATATAAATTATTTTAATCCTAAAGCAAATACAACAATGAATAACAATAGATATCAATAATACAAATTAATCTAGAAGAAAACAAATTTCTTTTGTGATATTGTTATTCATTGTTGTACTTACTTGCTTTAGGATTAAAATAATTTATATTTCAATAATTTTTTGTACTACTATTACATACACATAATGTTTTATTCGATCGGACTATCATGAGGGTAGGGGTTACATATCTAAATCTAGAAGGTTTGTCCGATCTTTATGAAATTGAAAATACGTAAGGTAACTACCGAGATTCCTTACTGTTGCATACAATATTTTTATACTTTCATTTAGAATAAATAGAAATTTTTGTTTGACATTATGAAATTTTGTCATTTAATGTCTTACAAATTATGACATAAAACAAAAACACCCAAATTAGGTTATCTACAAACCACATTTTTATTCGATTTAAAAAAAAATTTAAACAGCATAAAATATACGGTTGCAATTTAAAAACATTTTATATTTCTTACAATGTGATCTATAATTTTTTAAATAAATGTAGTTTTATATGTATACATTTTATTTTTTTTTAAAGAGTAAAATAAAAAAACATTGCATGAAGTAATTAAACTCATTTCCTAGCGCAAATTTGAGAAATAAATTGTCTATAAACCAAACGAAAGTAAGAAAATAATATTTACCTATTTTTAAAAACCCAATAAACACTGCTTGATATAGGTACTGTAATGTCCTAATGTCATTTGATTAATTTTCTACTATTTTTCGGTATAATGAGTAGTAGATTTTAAATAGGTAAATTACAGTCGTGTCGAGCATTATTTTCCTTCCAAATAAAATTTGTGTTTCACATTTTTACCTATAAAGCTTACAGCAATTTTTTATTTTTATTAAACATTTATTTTTTTCAAATTGCTAATTAACAAGATTTCGATAAGTAGCAAACAAATTTATTCGGAAAAATAAATAGCTCTTATGTAGTTAACCTTACAAACATTGACATAAAAATATTTACTACTTTCGATTTGAGCATTCCATACCAAAATAACTGGGTAAATCACTATTTCCTAACCAGAAGTAATAAATTTTGAACAAAAATTATTTATAAAATGCATTAAGTAGTATTATATTCTAATTTTAAACCTAATCAATAGTGTTGTCAACAAGTGAATTTAGTAATTATTTAAATAAAATGCATTTGTTGCTAATTTTCATTTAAATAATTAACTATCAGATCACAGACAATTTGACCGATTTTCACTATATTTTTGTTATACTTAGTTATAAGCATAGAAATCCAACATAAAATATAGGCTAAATAATCAATCAATGTACCATCTGAAAACAAAATCTAAACGATTTATCCCACATATAACTTTGTCATATTTATTCAACTTGCTGATAATAATTCCGTCTTTTCATTTCAAATCCCCAATATAACGCGCGAAGTAACATGGTTCAGTCGCGGCAACACTGTCGGACGCTTGATAATCGATGAATTGTAATAATCCGTATATTTCGGACGCTTCAAAGATGATAGTTTGAACGAACGCTTCAATGATTATGAATTGGGAATATACACCAACCGGACGCTCTATTCAGGTTTTTTGAACGGACGCTCTGTTGATAGTGAGATGTATATATATATATATATATATATATATATATATATATATATATATATATATATATATATATATATATATATATATATATATATATATATATATTAAAGGTAAAAATGTGAAACAGAAATTTTATTTGGAAGAAAAATAATGCTCGACACGACTGTAATTTACCTATTTAAAATCTACTACTCATTATACAGAAAAATAGTAGAAAATTAATCAAATGACATTAGGACATTACAGTACCTATATCTATATCAAGCAGTGTTTATTAGTCCAGTCAAATTAGAGTTTCACTTCGGAATGAGAGATAATAAGCTGGAAACTCGTATACACCTTCATTTTGGCGTTCTAAAAGTTGTCTCAAAAGTCTCATAAAATCTCGTGTCTGCGTCATAAGTTATTCGAGGTCAAAGGTCACAAAACTCGGTTTTTCGAGATTATCTAGGTTTCTATAGCTCCAATGAAGTTAACCTATTATAAAAATTGTAGAGAATAAAATTTCCTACAACTTTTATATTAAAAAAAAATTTATCCGATCAATAGTTCAAAAGTTACGGCCGAAAGAAAAGGAACGCTTTTAAAAAATTTAATTATGGCATTATTTTATGTCATAATCTACAAAAACGACTGTAACTTTTCAACACATTAAAATATTGATTTCCGGTCTGAAGCATTCAATTCTAAAGACTATTTTCTATCTACAATACAATTTTTAAAATTTTGGAGATTACAAGTTTAGCCAAAATTTAAACAAAAAAAATTATTTTTTTGTATTTTCTTAAATTATTGTGTTTAATCAGCTCTAATTTCTGAATGAATCGAGATATCAACTTTCGGTTTTCAGCATTGAATTCCTGAGACTTTTTTCTATAAGGTACATTATTTCAAAAATGGTTTAAAGTACTTTGTTGACCTGAAATTTTAAGTTTTTCTCCGAGAGAATATAGTGAAATTTTAATTTTGTTATAGATTATTGTATTTAATCAGCTCTAATTTCTGAAATAATTAAGATATCGACTTCCGGATTCCAGCATTGGATTTCTGGGACGTTTTTCTATAAGAAACAACATTTTTAATATCTTTTAAAGGTATGTGATGACCTAAAATTTAAAGTAATTTATAACAAACTTAAAATTTCACTATATTCTCTCGGAGAAAATCTTAAAATTTCAGGTTACCAAAGTCTTTTTAACCATTTTTGAAATAATATACCTTATAGCAAAAAGTCTCAGGAATTCAATGCTGAAAACCGAAAGTTGATATCTTGATTCATTCAGAAAGTAGAGCTGATTAAACACAATAATTTAAGAAAATACAAAAAAATAATTATTTTTTTGTTTAAATTTTGGCTAAACTAGGACCTCCAAAATTTTAAAAATTGTATTGTAGATTGAAAATAGTCTTAAGAATTGAATGCTTCAGACCGGCAGTCAATATTTTAATGTGTTGAAAAGTTACAGTCGTTTTTGTACAGTATGACATAAAGTAATGCCATAATTAAATTTTTTAAAAGCGTTCCTTTTTCTTTCGGCCGTAACTTTTGAACTATTGATCGGAGAAATTTTTTTTAATACCAAAGTTGTAGGAAATTTTATTTTCTACAATTTTTATAATAGATTAACATCATTGGAGCCATAGAAACCTAGATAATCTCGAAAAACCGAGTTTTGTGACCTTTGACCTCGAATAACTTACGACGCAGACACGAGATTTTATGAGACTTTTGAGACAACTTTTAGAACGCAAAAATGAAGGTGTATACGAGTTTCCAGCTTATTATCTCTCATTCCGAGGTTGAGCCCATTTTTTTGCTAAAATGACTGGACTATATTGGGTTTTTAAAAATAGGTACTTACCCAAATATTATTTTTTTACTTTCGTTTGGTTATGGACAATTTATTACTCAAATTTGCGCTATAAAATGAATTTAATTACTTCAAGCAATGGTTTTTATTTTACTCTTTTTATAAAATGTACACATATAAAACTACATTTATTTAAAAAATTATAGACCACATTGTAAAGAAACTTCAATATAAAATGTTTTAAACTTGCAATCGCATATTTTATGCTGTTTAAATTTTTTTTTAAATCGAATAAAAATGTGGTTTGTAGATAACCTAATTTGGGTGTTTTTGTTTTATGTCATAATTTGTAAGACATTAAATGACAAAATTTCATAATTTCAAATAAAAATTCCATTTATTCTAAATGAAAGTATACAAATATTGTATGCAACAAGTAAGGAATCTCGGTAGTTACCTTACTTATGTGTTTACAGAACTCGGCCACGCCTCGTGGTACAAATTTCAAATACGTAAGGTAACAACTTTCGTTTTCTTACTTGTAACATAAATATTTATTATCTATTTACTAAGGTTTTATTAATTAACTACTTCTTTATTTGCTGTCAAAGCAATACAATTTTATTTCAATTTCATAAAGATCGGACAAAACTTCTAGATTGAGATATTTAACCCCCACCTCCATAATAGTCCGATCGAATAAAACATTATATATGACCCAATTAAAAAAAGACTCTCACTTATAATACCATAAGTAGTCGTAGTCTCGTAGTTATGTCGATAATTTTTCTGGTAGTATTTCGAATGTTTCCTTGTGCTTGGATATGAATAGTACGAATGCGCATAATGTACATGAATGTATAATATAACTACCAGAAAAATAATCTTTCTTATTTTATTTCAATGGTATATACCGAGTATAGTTGCAAAAAAACAATTACGCTCATTTGAGTGATTGTTGAATTTAACCCCCACCTCTTAGAACCCGAACAAAGTCACACCACACATACCTTCAAATCAGGCTCTTTTCAAAAGATATCTGCTTGTAAAATTATGTGCAAATCGGACAAACGGTCTAGATCTAGAGGTTAACCCTCATACCTCAATTTAAATATAATTTATAACCCGATAAATAAAAACTATCTTTCTTACTTTAGTTGATTGCTACATATTACCGAGTTTCGTTCAAAAAAAAATTACGACTGTTAAAGCGATTTTTTCAGTTTAATCCCTCGTCTTTCCCTATAATGATTCGATCGAATTGAAACTTACTTTGAAATCTGACTCTAGTCAAAAAAGACGCGCATGCAAAATTTCGTGAGAATCGGACAAACAGTCTAGATCTATAGAGATTACCCCAATAATAGCCCAATAAATTTCAAATATACCTAAAAATCTGACTGCAAAATTTCTAGAGAATCGGACAAATAGTCTAGATTCTATAGATTTATAATCCGCACCCCTTATGATCGAATTTAAACATACTTTAAAATCTGACTCCAGTTAAAAGAGACCTGCGTGCATAATTTCATGAGAATCGGACAAATGGTCGAGATTCTATATTATTAACCCCCACCCCCTAATGGTCCAATCAAATTAATACATAGGTAACTTAAAATCTGAGTCTGGTAAAAAGAAATCTGCATGCAAAATTTCATAAGGATCGGTCAAACGGTGTAGATCTTGATGTTTAACTCTCCCCCCTAATAGTTCAAATTTGAACATAATTTATGACCCGATTAAAAAAATCTTTTTTTATTTAATGCACGCGAAGCACGCCAACACTTCCAGTTTAGAAGAAGAAAAACACGTTTTTGCCTCCTAGGGAGCAAAAGCGTGGTTTGCTCCCTTTAGTTTAAACAGGGTATAACATCGTGCTTTGCGTTCAAGTGTGATGAAAAAAAGTTTGTTATAAGTATATGTTCTTGATAACCAGAACCACGTAGTCGAAACAAAAAAAAACGTACTTTGATATTTTGCTTCATCCTCTAATATCAAGAGAACACGAACACTTCGAACATAACATTTGAAAACATACGTTTCGGTGTTGCCAGTTTGAGGACGCTCGGTAGGCGATAGATTGGATGAAAGTATACTTATACGCCTAGCGCAGCAACGCCACGAGTGAGCGTTCGGCTGAACTAAAAGTATACGGCATGTATACGGCAAATGATAATTCACTATCAATTCGGCGTCCACCAAAATTTTTAAATATGACTACTAGATGGTACTAGGAGCCAATTTAACATAGTGACCAATCGAGCGTCCATAAATGGACGCTTCATTGGAGCCGGACGCTCGGTTGATGGAAAATTGTCAATATAAGGACGCTTCAATGATAGTAAGTTGTATATATATATATATATATATATATATACAGGTTGGTGGAGGTGAAATGCGAACATAGGAAAATATATGACAATGGAGTTATCATGCTAGGCATCTTGATATACGTGGAATAAGTACTGTCAATGTCAAAGTACCTGTCATATTACTGAAATTTTTATTTTCTTTAAAATATTTTCTTTGTATGTGTACGAGCAGAATGAGAAAGTTTACATGCACTTTTAGATTATTTATTATTATTTCTGTTATTGATTACTCTTTTTGCCACACAAATTCATATTACTTCGTTTTGTGACACTACTACAAAATATATCAAGATACCTGGCATGAAAGTTCGATTGTCATGTATATTCCCGATGTTCGCATTTCATCTCCACCAACCTGTATATATATATATATATATATATATATATATATATATATATATATATATATATATATATATATATAAATTAACGATCGATCTTTATAAAATTACTTTTTAAAAAAGAATTTTATTTGTCAACTACAAGAAAACTTATTATCTACGAGATTTAGGAATCTAGTTACAGCAGAGCATGTTTCTCACGGGGAGAAACATGCGACACAGCATAATTTTATCTATGTTGCATTTTTCAATAATATAACTCCTCCCTTCTCAGAATGGAGCCCCTTCAGGTAGGCGGATATCATCATGTTGTGGCGGTAGGGTTGAAGTTCTACGTTGAGTGTATAGATTCCTAATTCGTTTAAATGGTATACAAATAATTATAATTAAAATTCCAATATAAAGTATTAGTGTTCATGCTAGGTTTGTTTATTTTTGTAACTTTATGATTAATTAAAAATTTAAATTGTTTTGTTATGATTGCTTAACTTATAATAATTATAATTGGTATTGTTTGGGATTGTTTAATTAGTATTATTTGAAATCTGGTTGTTTCAATAAATTGTTGGTTTTACAATTATAGACTTATCTTAATAAGTTAGTTTTTTGATTTTTGGAAAACATTTTCACTGGGATTTTCCTTTTTGAAATTATTTTCACTGATATGACCACGTAACACTTTCACTTGTGTTCTTTGATGACACTTTATCTTCTACGGGAATATGAAGTTTGTACGCAGGGTTGTAATGAACATTTTGGAACACTGATACTATTTACTTGGAGCACAAATGTCATGTAGAGGTCCAATTTCATTGTTTTCTGATTGTTACGAACTCTGTTTTTAGTTTTGTGGATAATTAATGTAAATAATAGGATTTGAATTTCTTGGGAATAGTATAAAATAATTATTTATTGTTATAAGTCACAGAATTTTCGATATCTTGAGATATCTTTAATATTTCATTATACGATTTTATTTTATTAGTCGATTAAATAGGTCTTTAATCAACCAACATCTAGTTCGATTTGCTATGTTAGGATCTTGAGTCGTGCCATTAATTGTTAATAATTGTTAATAATAATACTATAATATAATAATAATAAATTGATAGTTCACACAATATGCCATGTTCTAATAGGTTTTGTTAATACTGAGTTCTGCTTGTGATAGTAATTCTGAGTTCGGTCCTGTGTATACAGTTATCGTTACGTTCGTATCTTTAAAAATGTATTGAATCATCGCTTTTATGTCAATCCAATTTTTTCTGTCTTTGCCACATGCAATTCTGGGAATACTCAAATTTGTAATATTATTTTTTAAACAAAAACTCTTAAGGTTAAGTAAGGTGTAAAATATATCCTGATAAGATGGTTTGTCGTAGTACTTGTTCTTTGTTATAAGATAGATAATGAATCTGGAATTATCTTTTAGATAAACTAAATTGTATAATTTTGGATTTTGTTTTTGAAGATTGTTGACATTATGAAATGTGGCTTTAAATCTTTTTGCGATTCCTCCAAACATTGCAAGGTCTCACACCATGTGCTAAACTGCTGTCGGGGGGTGCATTAAATAAATCATCTTGTATTTCTTTTATGTTGGTCAATTTAGGATGTGTTTGCTTATAGTTTAAGTAATTTTGGTATTCTGCTAACTGATTATTTTCAATTAATGAATCTGAATTTTGAATATCGTATGGAATACGACTAAGTGCATCTGCATTTGTATTGGCTTTTCCTTTTTTATTAATTATGTCGTAATCAAATTCTTCTAATTTTAAGCGCCATCTGACAAGTTTTTGACTGCATTGTTTTGGGTTTAGTGAGAATAACCATTGGAGAGGTCTATGGTCTGTTAGTATGGTAAATTTTCGTCCGTATAGGTATGGTCGGAAATACTGTGTTGCCCAAATAATGGCTAGTAATTCTTTTTCAATTGTCGAATAATTTGTTTCAGCAGTGTTCAAGGTTCTGTTAGCGTAAGCTACTGGTTTATCGCTACCGATAGGTCCTTGTGACAGTACTGAACCTATGGCTACGTTGCTTGCGTCACATGTTAAGTTAAAAAGTTTTGAAAAGTCAGGGTATTGAAGCAAGGGTTCATTGATTAATAGATTTTTACATAATTCAAAACATTCTACATACTCGGAATCGTCAATTTTTATTTCTGCGTCTTTCTTTAAGCATTTAGTTAATGGTTTTGTGATTTTTGCAAAGTCTTTAATAAATTTTCTGTAATATCCTAAGAGGCCTAGAAATCCTTTTATTTGTTTTGTATTTCTCGGGATAGGGTAATTTTGGATAGCGGTTATCTTGTCTGGGTTTGGTCTAACACCGTCGGGGGTTACAATATGTCCGAGGTACGCGACCTCTTTCTTTAAAAACTCGGATTTGTCTAATTGAATTTTGAAGTTAGCTTTTCTTAGCCTGTCAAATACTAGTCGTAAGTTTTCTAAATGTTCTTGTAGGCTTGTACTGAATATGATTATGTCGTCTAAGTATACGAGACATTTGTTGTTATTAAGTCCTCTTAAAATATTGTCCATGACACGTTGAAAGGTTGCCGGGGCATTTTTCAATCCAAATGGCATTCGTAGGAATGCGTAGTGTCCATTTTCCGTATTGAATGCTGTTTTTGAAATATCGTCAGTTGACATTTCAATCTGATGAAACCCGGATGCTAAGTCAAGAGTGGTAAAATAATGACAGCGTCCTAATTTGTCTAGTAAGTCTGTTATGTTGGGTAGTGGATATTTGTCACCGATAGTTTTTTCGTTGAGTTTACGGTAGTCTACTACGATTCTCCATTTCCGTTTACCGGAGGCATCTAATTTCTTAGGAACTATCCAGATTGGTGATGACCAAGGAGAATTTGAAGGTCTTATAATATCTTGTTCCAACATTTTACTAATTTGTTTGTTTACTTCCTGCTTATGAATTTCGGGGTACCGATATGTTTTTGTGTAAATAGGTATTTCATCTTTTGTTTTAATGTTATGCTTAATTTCATTAGTGAAAGTTAATTTTAAATTATCTAAGTGGAAAATATCTGAGTATTCTTTTATTAATTTAGTTACAGCGATTTTTTCTTCCGCGTTCATAATATGTCATAATATGATCTGTTCTAATTTTGGCAGTGTCGAATTTTATTTTTTCTACTTGAAATGAATTTAAATTAGAGTTAGGACTGGAATATGATTCGTAGTTATTGTCTAATGATTCAACGTTAAATGGTTTTGTTATATTCAGTGTGATTTCTAAGTCCGTTGGATTAATTATTGTGCATATTGCTTCGTTATTTTGAGCGTTGGTGACACATTCCGGAATTATTAGGTTGACTGTTTTTGTTTCGGGAATGATGACGTTTCCTGATTTAATATTGACTTTAACTTTAACCACTTTCTGAGAATGGGGCTCTAAGATAATTTTGCTTAGAACAGGAATGTTATTTGAATTTATTTTGCAATTGTCAGATTGAAAATAGTTGAGTTTTATTTTTGAATTTGGAGTTATTATTAAATCATTATTTATGTCAATAGTAGTTTTTAGCAATTTCAAATTATCTATGCCTAATAACAAATCGAATTTATCATGAAAATTAAATAGGTGATATTTTAAGCAAGAGTTGTTTTCTTGGTACAAATTGAAATAGGTATCAAAGTACTAAATTGTTCTATGGAAGTGCCATGTGCTGTGAGAATTTTGAAAGGGTCTTTAAATATAGAATTTTTGTAAAATTTGTTTGCATTTCTGGTTTTACAAAAGATTTCATACTGCCAGTGTCTATTAATACTTTGAGATTATTTTCGGGTAGAATAATAAACGGTAGTGTATTGTTGTGATTCGTTAGATTAAGTAACTCTATGTTTGGAATATTTCTGAGGCCGTTTTGTATAAAAAATGGTCAGTCTCGTTCTCTGTGTCTGCTGGGAATTCAATGCAAGGTTCAACTTGTTGTTCTTGGTAATATGTGTTATCGTTATCAAGGTTGGTGTCAGGTTCGAGTTCGTTGTCACTGAATGTATCGCCGTTTATGTTAAATAATAAATTTTGATTACCACTGGATGGTCCAGGTCGTGGTTGATAAGTATTGTTAGTGGAAATGCTCATGGGTGTTGGTTTTGGAAATCTTTGGCTAGGAGTTGGATTTTGATTTTGTGTTGTTATTGTTTTTGTATTAAATTGTGAATTTTGAGAATAATTTTGATTTGATTGTGGATTTTGGTAATTATTTTTATAAAATGTTGCATTTGCATTAGGTTGTGCATAATTAGTTAGATATAACGGTTTAGTTGGAACGAACTTTTGCATCTGTTAAGGAATGAGTTTATTATGATTGTTTGCTGATGGTTTAGCAGTTTTCTGTGCATTATCAAACTGAAAGTCATTTGTCAACATACTCATAGCGGAATTTAGATCTTTTGGATTTTTAGTACGCATGAGTTGTCCGATTGGTTCTTTTAAACCTCTTAATAATATGCGTAAGGCATAATTTTGAAAATATTTAATTAAAGTATCTTTTTCAATAGCGGTGTTATGCGTTTTAATATAACTAATTTGGAGATTTAATAAGTGTTGTACTTTATTATAAAATTCGAATGGTGTTTCGTTTTGTGATTGTTTTAGTTCGGTTAATTCTATTGCTAGTGTGTAAGTATCGCGTTTGTCGGCATATGTGGACAATAAAGCTTCTTTTAAGTCTTTCCAATTACTAATGGTACAACTCGCGATATTTACTGCTGCGTCACCTTTAATCTTATATAATATTGTTGACATCAGATATTCATTTTGGAAATCAGTGACGTCTATTCTATTATAAAATTTGTTTACCAGTTTCTCGCATATTTCAAGAAATCGAGGTAAGAGTTCACGTTCTCCGTGAAACTCTGGGATCATGTCCAGGAACTCTTTAAGTTCGGGGACAGTCATGATTAAAGGATCAATTTTTAATTTATTATTAAAAATTTGGAACAGTTCGTTTTCAGAATCTGAATTTAATTTTGAAATTAAGTTTGAATCTGAGTTTGAATTTGAACTGGAGTCAGAGTCGTAGCTTGTGTCTGAATTGTAACCTCTAAAAGACATAAGGTACTCACAGTAAAATCAGTGTCTTCATGTCCGTTGAAGATCTGCTTCTGTGTGGGTGGATGTGCTTCCACGGATGTATCTTGATTTACGTTGCTTGGTTTCTACTTGTTGTCCGATATTCTCTCGGCCACGATGTCGGCTGCTACGGCGCTGATATGCTCTCAGCTGTGTTAGCGTCGACGTAGAAGTTTTTGATGCTGCGGTGCTGATGTCCTCTCAGCTGCTAGCGTCAGTTGATCGATTCGGTTCTTTGATTGCCGTTAAATCACTAATGTGAACCAGAACTATATTCGTTAGCACTGTTTAGCAATCCTACCTAGACTGCGCCAATTAACGATCGATCTTTATAAAATTACTTTTTAAAAAAGAATTTTATTTGTCAACTACAAGATATGTTGCTTCTACAAAGCTTAACTACTGACTGACTTATTCTATCTATTCTAATTTACAAGAAAACTTATTATCATTGTATATACAGACTCTAGTATGACAAAGCATATGGGCGCGTGTGAAGCTAAGATTTGGAGGCAATATGCATTTAGTTTGGAGGCAACCGCAAGAGGCGCTGCGACTGGAATGATTTTAGTTAATGCTGATAGAGGGCTCTGCATTCGATGCAGAATATAATATTTACACATTGCTGCTATTTTTATCTGTGAAATATCTGTGAAATATCAGTACTGGAATTGCGGTAAAACTGCAAGAACTGTGCCCGGATTAAAATTACACAGATTTCCTACACATCATGATATTTGTCAAAATGAACAATATAATAATATTTTTTATCTACGATAGTGTGTAAAATTAACAATTAGTTGTCAGTTTTTAGTTTGTAAAACAATTGTTTAATAGCAAGATTTCATTAGTCACGGATTGCGCAGCAACGAGTGGTTAAAAAGTTTTAAAACACGCAAAAACATCCCGCACAACATATTTTTATATATTTTTCTATTTTTTTAAATTCTATCGTAGATAAAATTTTATACGATACACATACGTAAAGCATATTTAGTTCGTGACTAAATATTTGCTTTACGTACTTGCATGTATCGTAAATAACTATTATTTCTAGAGATGGGAATTTAGTGATTTTTCCTTTTTTTCTACGTGAGTACTATTTTTATGTGTCATAATACAAAATCCGTTTTGAAGAAAATGCTTTCATTTGAACCCAATATGATTTTACCTATTTTTCCTAAAATCGTGGTTTTTTAAAATTTGGACCTATTTTACTATTTTTGTACCTAAATCATATTTTTATGTTCCTAAATCGTGTTTTTAATTTTTTTCTTTTTTTAAAATTTAACATTCACAGATATTTGTATTTTTTAACTTGTCAATTTAGATTTTTGAACTTCTGCAGTTATTTTCTTCGCGCATTTTAAAAAGTATTTGAAATTAAATACAGCTGTCGTCTAGCGGTCGGTGCGAAAACAAAAATTTTAGTCACGTGATGGTTACAGCAGTTCGTATATGAGTCGCACCACACTGGCTGTAGTGTAGATTGTGCGAAACAATCTTACTGTAGACAATATTGAAAAAATATTAGTTTGTTATAGTTACAAAAATAATTTGGACTGATCTTTTTAATTGTTATTGTTATTGGTGCTAGAATTCTGTACAAATTGATGATTGTACATGTACAACCGTACCTAACTAATTTTTTTACACCTAAAGTTTAATAGATTTGTGCAATATATAAAATTTGCACAGAATTTCACCAATAATTTATAGTATAGAGTAAATGTTTATTTATATTTACAAACCTGTAAATTTTTATTTTTGTTTATTATTTTATTTATGAATATTTATGAATAAATGTTTATTTATATCAATATAATAAAATATTTAAAAAAAATTAAAACCTAAAATAATTTTTTTGGAACCTAATTTTAGATATTTTGTACCTAAAACGAGAATTTTATTAACCTTTTTAGGAACCTATTTTCGCAAATTTTAAATCCTAAATTCCCATCTCTAATTATTTCATACTGTTGCATAAAGTGACATAAAGTAAAAATTTGCAGTAATATAAAACAAAATCGTTCCGTTTATGAACTCGTCAATGAGTAATGTATCCAGATTAGTGTTTGGTGTAAGGTTTGATACAAAGATCGATAAAATGTATGATTCAATGCAAAAAACCAAATACAACACTATCTGGGATGCAAGACTCGACACTAGGTTGATCACGACGCGTTTCGATCTTTCGATCATCATCAGGTGACTGGAGTTGGGGGATGGGAGGTAGGGTTTTATATTAGTAATTTTAACGGTTGAAAGATTACGTCCGATTGGCTATTAATTTGAATATTTATTACCGGTTGACTGATTTTTTCTTTAAATATTTCTAAATTTTCGGCTATGTTTAATCTATTACTTTTACTTTGTTGTTTACAAATTGACATGATGTCTTCAATTTTACCTGCTGTATGTTTATGATTTAGTAAATGTGTCGCGTAATTTGAATCACTTTTAAGATTTTTAAAAGAATTAATGTGTTCTTTATACCGATCTTTAAATTTACGTCCCGTTTGGGCGATATAATTTAGGTTGCAAGTTAAACATTTAAGTTTGTATATATTCAGATATCATTAATTTTAAAAATTTGCAGCTTATAACAAGACCATAGCTAGGTAACCTTATTTAAAAAATAAAAATATTCCTGTCATTAGCCGTATACCGAATACATTGATATTTCGTTAAGGGGGATATAAAGTCACATATTATTTGATACAAAAAGTCCATTCTTGCTGTCGCAATATCTCAAAAACCACATAAGATATTTAAGTAATTCTTGAAATATTGTAAAGAGGAAAGTTTGTAATTTGGTCTGATGTTATTATTTTGTTGATAAATTAATAATATATTACTAATTTTTAACAACAAATAATTGCAATTTTTGAACACATTTTTCTTTACTTAAAATCTGATTTTTCTCAAATATTTTGACATCATTCCAAAGTTCAAACCTTTATTAATCAATATTTGAAAACAGCAAATAAATATCTCAAGTAGTTTTTGAGAAAACGCGACATTAGAAAACACCAAAACATAACATTTTCTTTTAAAATATACTGACTTTGGGGTGTGATTCGAACACAGGTCTGTCTGTAATTCCTAGTATCTACTTTTCACCCCAAATATATGATCGACACCCTAATTCTTAGAAGTAGTAGGATAAAGTAAAGTTTATTCAATAAATCTTCAAATCCAAAACTGTATTGGTTCTTGTGGTTTGTTAATATATTTGTGTTATTGTAAATATAATTTTAATGTACTTACTTATATGTTTCACGATGGGTAAAAAGAAGGATACTGGAAAACGATGTAAGTGTCGAGGTATGAAAAAAAACGTGGACATTAATATTAGTTCAATCAAATTAGATTTTTTAGTGGAAAAAATTAGTAGACAGCTGGATTTTGCTATACACCTTCCCAGTACCTAACAACATACTAAAGTCTCAATCGATTGGACTGAAGCTTCGTCCGCCATTTAAAAAAATGGTCGCCGTCTCGTCTATTGTTTTTAATTTTTATCTCATAAATTATTAATATTACGAAAAAAAGTTATAATAACAAATTGTAGAGCTCAAAATTTGCTATAAAATGGTATATATTATGTTTTTTTTTATTAAAGTGGTACAGATTTCGAGAAAATCGTGAAAATGTATTTTGAAAAAAACGATAAATTTTGATCAAGTAGTAGTTTATGTCTCATAATACGAAAACGGCTATAATTTTTTATGAATAATAATATGGATTTCCGGTTTGCAGAATCCAATTTTCTGAATACTCTTCTATTAGTAAAATTATTTTCAAATTTTTTGACGCACAGGTTTAAACACAATTAAAGAATATTCTTACAAAAGTTTAACAAAAAATTTGGTTTTTATTTTACTTTTTGGTGTTTAATTTACAGTGACTTCTAATTGGATAAAGTTATTGACATCGGCATTTCTGCATACAATTCTCTATAAAATTTGTCAAGAAATGATATGAGTTTTAAACGTTTGTAGGTTAGGTTAGGTTAGGTCGAAATTTTAAGATTTTTTCTAAGCAAAAATTGAAACTTTTGTAAGAATATCCTTAAATTGTGACTAAACACGTGCGTCATAGAATTTGAAAATAATTTTACAAGAGTATTCAGGAAATTGTATTCTGCAAACCGGAAATCCATATTTTTATTCACATAAAAATTACAGCCGTTTTCGTATGATGAGACAAACTACTATTTGATCAAAATTTATCGTTTTTTTCAAAATACATTTGCACGATTTTCTCAAAAACTGAACTACTTTCATAAAAAAATTTGTACCTATCTATACAATTTTATAGCAAATTTTGTGCTCTACAATTTGTTATTAATTGTTTTTTCGTAATATTAATCATTTACGAGATAAAAATTAAAAACAGAGACGGCGGCCATTTTTTCAAAATGGCGGACGAAGCTCCAGTCCAATCGATTGAGACTTTTAGTATGTTGTTGATAAAGGTACTGGTAAGGTGTATACCAAAATCCAGCTTTCTACTAATTTTGTCACTAAAAGACAAAATATAATTTAATTTGACTAGATTATATCCCAGGAACTTTTCAAACTAAGGTATATTTTTAAAAGACAATAAAACTTGGTTGTTAATAAATCCTAAATCAAATACTTTTATTTTTCTTTATCATTTCTCCTATTCATTTTAGCGGACTGCGCCACATGCATGATTTTTTTTTTGGTCATCAAAAGAAACAGTTTACAAAAATATCTAATATAAATTGTATATAAATAGGGGGTGCCGTGTCAACAGCAGAATATTCTAATTCCGAATCATATTACAGCCGAATATGCATTTTCAGAATATTCAAATTCCGAATGTTTTAGATTTGCACAGAATTATTTAAATTCCGAAGTATGTCACAGCCGAATCATCATTTTCAGAATATTCATAATCCGAAAATTTTAGGTCTGGCCAGAATTATTAAAATTCCGAAATATGTTCCAGGCGAATATTCATTTTCAGAATATTCAAATTCCGAAATATTAAAATTCCGAAACAAATTGCAGCCGAATATTAATTTTCAAAATATTCATATTCCGAAAGTTTTAGGTTTGCATGGAATTATTCAAATTCCGAAACATGTTGAAACCGAATATTAATTTTCAGAATGTACATATTCCGAAAGTTTTAGTTTTGTAAAAATTTATTCAAATGCCGAATTACGTTTCAGCCAAAAACTTTCGGAATATGTACATTCTGAAAATGAATATTCGGTTTCAACATGTTTCGGAATTTGAATAATTCCGTGCAAACCTAAAACTTTCGGAATATGAATATTTTGAAAATTAATATTCGGTTGCAGTATCTTTCGGAATTTTAATATTTCGGAATTTGAATATTCTGAAAATGAATATTCCGCTGTAACATGTTTCGGAATTTCAATAATTCTGGTCAGACTTCAATTTTTCGGTTTATGAATATTCTGAAAATGAATATTCGGCTTTAACATGTTTCGGAATTTGAATAATTCTGTGCAAACCTAAAACTTTCGGAATATGAATATTCTGAAAATGAATATTCGCCTGTAACATGATTCGGATTATGAATATTCTGCTGTTGAAAGCATTCCCTAAATAGGTAGGTATATGAACGTATGAAGGTATATAAAATGTTGAACAATCGGAAATCATTTTTACAGTTCATTTTCAAATATAAAAAAAACAATTATTTGCGGCAGATAAAAATTATGGAAATCCAATTGAGATTATACCTGACATGACAGACGAAATGTTAGAAGACTCAAAAAAGAATATTTAAATTTAAACACAGTATTTAAAAAGTATGAAATAAAATTTGGTATGTATCTCAGACATAAAGTCATTGCTGCAGGGCCGTAGCCAAAATGTACATTTAGGGCAGGCTTAAAAAAATTTAGGCGTTTTTATTATTATTCAAGGTCAAGTAGATACCTACCTTATAATTTAAGTTATAAGTTTAAAAAAATTGACGTTAACATAAGAGGGCACAAAATAATAAAATTGTTTTATATAAAAAATATGTAATATTTCTTATTTCATTAGTATAAAAAATAAAATATTGAACTACTGCGCAACAATATAAATAACATAATAAAGTGTTACATTGTTGTTGCATTTCGAGGAATATGTCACTCTCCGAATAATCTCGTTTTCTGTGCAACCGGTCGCCCCGGTACTGGACAGGATCTTATTCTTGAAATCATTTGCTTATTTCAAACATTGTTAATGATTTTCATAAAACTTTCTAAAAATTTTGTTACAGTTTTATAAGAATAACATCAGTAGCTAAGTAAATACCCGCATAGGGAATGCTTTCAACAGCAGAATATTCATAATCCGAATCATGTTACAGGCGAATATTCATTTTCAGAATATTCATATTCCGAAAGTTTTAGGTTTGCACAGAATTATTCAAATTCCGAAACATGTTAAAGCCGAATATTCATTTTCAGAATATTCATAAACCGAAAAATTGAAGTCTGACCAGAATTATTGAAATTCCGAAACATGTTACAGCGGAATATTCATTTTCAGAATATTCAAATTCCGAAATATTAAAATTCCGAAAGATACTGCAACCGAATATTAATTTTCAAAATATTCATATTCCGAAAGTTTTAGGTTTGCACGGAATTATTCAAATTCCGAAACATGTTGAAACCGAATATTCATTTTCAGAATGTACATATTCCGAAAGTTTTTGGCTGAAACGTAATTCGGCATTTGAATAAATTTTTACAAAACTAAAACTTTCGGAATATGTACATTCTGAAAATGAATATTCGGTTTCAACATGTTTCGGAATTTGAATAATTCCATGCAAACCTAAAACTTTCGGAATATGAATATTTTGAAAATTAATATTCGGCTGCAATTTGTTTCGGAATTTTAATATTTCGGAATTTGAATATTCTGAAAATGAATATTCGCCTGGAACATATTTCGGAATTTTAATAATTCTGGCCAGACCTAAAATTTTCGGATTATGAATATTCTGAAAATGATGATTCGGCTGTGACATACTTCGGAATTTAAATAATTCTGTGCAAATCTAAAACATTCGGAATTTGAATATTCTGAAAATGCATATTCGGCTGTAATATGATTCGGAATTAGAATATTCTGCTGTTGACACGGCATCCCCTGCATATATAAAAAATAAAACATTTTCTGACTTTCAATCGTAAAATAAAACGTTTTGACAAAAAAGTATAAAAATATGCACGAATATGCACAATTTGTAAATATCTTATATGCATAGAAATGCGATAATATGCAAATGGAAACTAGTATCAAATAACTCAGTTTTTCATGATTCGCGAAGATCTTGGAAAATAAGTAAAATATGCCAGTTACAGATATGCATTTGCATATAATCCGAGCCCTACTTATAATTCAAAGGCAGGTATGCATTTCTTAAAAGAATATGAAGCTGTATATTTATTCGCCCATTTCACATTCAAAAAAATTGACAGATTTAAACATTTTAGAAAACAAAATATTTAAAGCGGATAGTTGACAAACTTACTTGCTTAAATAACGCTATAATTGATTATGTAATTTTATGTGAACTACTTATGTTTGTTTTAAATTGTAATTTTTGTGATTTTTAAAATTTATTCTACGAGATATTCTATTAGTCTTTCTTTTTACTCCCCGCTTAGATAATGAAAAAAGAAACACTTACCCGTGTTTAGCGTGCAAAGAAAATTTTATAAGAGACAAAGATTCTCTGGAGAATTTAAATGATTTATTAATCATTACTCGAAACTATGATGACTTTTGTGAGACTAAATTAAGAGCTCCAATAAATTTACTGATTACATTTTGTGATATTGCACTTCAAACATTTGTGAAGCATTTCCAAAATATGAAACATAAAGTCCATCTTAAGCAGATATTAATACAGAAAGTATCTGAAGTGTTAAATAAAAAATTGCCAGAAATTAATATCCAGAATTCTAGTTGTAGGAACCATATTTTGTTTATGTTAGATTTGTTGATTAAAATTTAAATATTTAACGAGTGTAAGCTAGCAAATATCAAAAATATCGAAAAACTTGATATTTTAAAGAAATAATCTACCTTACTTATCTAATATTATAATAATTAATATTTTTATTTTTATATGTTCTTTTCTTCAATTTATCATGTTTTATTTATGTAACTTTTAGTATTGATTTGTTTTTCTAAAAAAAGAAAATTTATTATACATAGATGTAACCAACAAACATGAAATAAAATTTACCGTTGAAAAATGACAGTTTTTATCAAATTTCAAAAAGGATCCGCCAAATGTTAGAAATAAAGTAAGTTATGAACGCCGGCTGTCATGGAATTTTCGCAAAGTGTTTATACTATTTTGTTCACAATGAATTAGTTTATAATTCAGTTAAATACGTTTTAAGTTTTTTGTCTTAGGCATAAATTTTACACTTAAAATTCTCGTTGACATGAAATATATGAATTTATTACCTTCTACAGTGTTTAAATTTTTTCAAAATAATAGTCGTACATAAAATACTCCATAGAAAATATCTTTCGATTATTTTCAATCAGAATATGTAATTATTTTAATTTTATGAAAGTCAATGAGCGCGTGTGATTTTGAAGCTTTGCTACAACAGAAAAATCTCGAAACTACGATCCAGCAAGATATCAACAACCATCCGTCCCGCCGCCCGCCACCGCACCCCGTCAAGAATAAACTGATTCAGGTAATTTCGTGAATGCTCGCGCGCTCTCTTGGTGTAAGAAGGAACTATATTTCTCCGCTCAGATACATTGCATTGCATTGTCATACTAGAGTCTATATATACAATGTTATTATCTACGAGATTTAGGAATCTAGTTACAGCAGAGCATGTTTCTCACGGGGAGAAACATGCGACACAGCATAATTTTATCTAGGTTGCATTTTTCAATAATATAACATATATATATATATATATATATATATATATATATATATATATATATATATATATATATATATATATATATATATATATATATATATAGAAAAAATGTTATCGACCGTTTGTAGTATAATTAGAGTTAAACAATCTCGGGAATCGGTCAGGGCTCAAATACTAGTTGTTATTACGTACTTAAATTTATTTCAAAAATTCCAATATTTCGGACATTAATTGTGTCCTTCATCAGGGAAACTGTCAGGAAAATACAAAAATATAAATAAATATAACATGAAAATTACACAAAAATTACATTGAAAACATTTTTTAAAAAATACTTACGAAAAGTATTAAGTATTAAGAATCTGAACGCAAAACACTGTCTGCAGTACCGGTTTTCTTCTATCAACATTTAAATATTTATGTTTTGTTACTTTGGAAGATTTATACATTTATAAAAACAATTTTTATAATTTTATACTTTGCACTCTGCGTATCTAAATATAACAAGTAATAGCAGGTGGTTCAGCCGTTGGACAATTCTCTGATTTCCCGCTCAAAATGTTGTTGGTTGGTTGGTAACTCCCACCTGTTGAACATGGCCTACTTCAAGTTGTAGAGTGACGTTTTGGAGAAATATTTCGCACGTGACAGACGAGGTTAATTATGTTTGGTTCCAATGTTTGTTTAAAAGGAGATTGTAGTTTGTGTTGATGTTGTTAATGTCTTTTTTGCTGTTAATGGTGTTATTTGTGACAGCTATGTGAAACATTTCTAGCAGTTTCCTTTTGCTTGTGTTTTTTTCAGTTGATAATATACTAACGTCTTCTTTTTTAAAGCCATGTTTAAGGTTTCTACAGTGCACCGCCATTGTACAGGATTTTGTAGGAATTTTGATATCACTTATGTGTTGGGTCAGCCTGGACTTAAGGGCTTGACTTGTTTCACCTACATAACATTTATCACAATCTGCACATTTAATTTTATAAACTATATTACTTCTTTCAGGTGTTTTTATTTTCTCTTTGGTTTTTGTGAAATACTTGTTGAGCTGTTCTCGGTTTTCAAAAATGAAAACATCAAAATAGCTTGTAAAAACCGAGAACAGCTCAACAAGTATTTCACAAAAACCAAAGAGAAAATAAAAACACCTGAAAGAAGTAATATAGTTTATAAAATTAAATGTGCAGATTGTGATAAATGTTATGTAGGTGAAACAAGTCAAGCCCTTAAGTCCAGGCTGACCCAACACATAAGTGATATCAAAATTCCTACAAAATCCTGTACAATGGCGGTGCACTGTAGAAACCTTAAACATGGCTTTAAAAAAGAAGACGTTAGTATATTATCAACTGAAAAAAACACAAGCAAAAGGAAACTGCTAGAAATGTTTCACATAGCTGTCACAAATAACACCATTAACAGCAAAAAAGACATTAACAACATCAACACAAACTACAATCTCCTTTTAAACAAACATTGGAACCAAACATAATTAACCTCGTCTGTCACGTGCGAAATATTTCTCCAAAACGTCACTCTACAACTTGAAGTAGGCCATGTTCAACAGGTGGGAGTTACCAACCAACCAACAACATTTTGAGCGGGAAATCAGAGAATTGTCCAACGGCTGAACCACCTGCTATTACTTGTTATATTTAGATACGCAGAGTGCAAAGTATAAAATTATAAAAATTGTTTTTATAAATGTATAAATCTTCCAAAGTAACAAAACATAAATATTTAAATGTTGATAGAAGAAAACCGGTACTGCAGACAGTGTTTTGCGTTCAGATTCTTAATACTTAATACTTTTCGTAAGTATTTTTTAAAAAATGTTTTCAATGTAATTTTTGTGTAATTTTCATGTTATATTTATTTATATTTTTGTATTTTCCTGACAGTTTCCCTGATGAAGGACACAATTAATGTCCGAAATATTGGAATTTTTGAAATAAATTTAAGTACGTAATAACAACTAGTATTTGAGCCCTGACCGATTCCCGAGATTGTTTAACTCTAATTATACTACAAACGGTCGATAACATTTTTTCTATATATATATATATATATATATATATATATATATATATATATATATATATATATATATATATATATATATATATATATATATATATGTTATATTATTGAAAAATGCAACCTAGATAAAATTATGCTGTGTCGCATGTTTCTCCCCGTGAGAAACATGCTCTGCTGTAACTAGATTCCTAAATCTCGTAGATAATAACATTGTATATATAGACTCTAGTATGACAATGCAATGCAATGTATCTGAGCGGAGAAATATAGTTCCTTCTTACACCAAGAGAGCGCGCGAGCATTCACGAAATTACCTGAATCAGTTTATTCTTGACGGGGTGCGGTGGCGGGCGGCGGGACGGATGGTTGTTGATATCTTGCTGGATCGTAGTTTCGAGATTTTTCTGTTGTAGCAAAGCTTCAAAATCACACGCGCTCATTGACTTTCATAAAATTAAAATAATTACATATTCTGATTGAAAATAATCGAAAGATATTTTCTATGGAGTATTTTATGTACGACTATTATTTTGAAAAAATTTAAACACTGTAGAAGGTAATAAATTCATATATTTCATGTCAACGAGAATTTTAAGTGTAAAATTTATGCCTAAGACAAAAAACTTAAAACGTATTTAACTGAATTATAAACTAATTCATTGTGAACAAAATAGTATAAACACTTTGCGAAAATTCCATGACAGCCGGCGTTCATAACTTACTTTATTTCTAACATTTGGCGGATCCTTTTTGAAATTTGATAAAAACTGTCATTTTTCAACGGTAAATTTTATTTCATGTTTGTTGGTTACATCTATGTATAATAAATTTTCTTTTTTTAGAAAAACAAATCAATACTAAAAGTTACATAAATAAAACATGATAAATTGAAGAAAAGAACATATAAAAATAAAAATATTAATTATTATAATATTAGATAAGTAAGGTAGATTATTTCTTTAAAATATCAAGTTTTTCGATATTTTTGATATTTGCTAGCTTACACTCGTTAAATATTTAAATTTTAATCAACAAATCTAACATAAACAAAATATGGTTCCTACAACTAGAATTCTGGATATTAATTTCTGGCAATTTTTTATTTAACACTTCAGATACTTTCTGTATTAATATCTGCTTAAGATGGACTTTATGTTTCATATTTTGGAAATGCTTCACAAATGTTTGAAGTGCAATATCACAAAATGTAATCAGTAAATTTATTGGAGCTCTTAATTTAGTCTCACAAAAGTCATCATAGTTTCGAGTAATGATTAATAAATCATTTAAATTCTCCAGAGAATCTTTGTCTCTTATAAAATTTTCTTTGCACGCTAAACACGGGTAAGTGTTTCTTTTTTCATTATCTAAGCGGGGAGTAAAAAGAAAGACTAATAGAATATCTCGTAGAATAAATTTTAAAAATCACAAAAATTACAATTTAAAACAAACATAAGTAGTTCACATAAAATTACATAATCAATTATAGCGTTATTTAAGCAAGTAAGTTTGTCAACTATCCGCTTTAAATATTTTGTTTTCTAAAATGTTTAAATCTGTCAATTTTTTTGAATGTGAAATGGGCGAATAAATATACAGCTTCATATTCTTTTAAGAAATGCATACCTGCCTTTGAATTATAAGTAGGGCTCGGATTATATGCAAATGCATATCTGTAACTGGCATATTTTACTTATTTTCCAAGATCTTCGCGAATCATGAAAAACTGAGTTATTTGATACTAGTTTCCATTTGCATATTATCGCATTTCTATGCATATAAGATATTTACAAATTGTGCATATTCGTGCATATTTTTATACTTTTTTGTCAAAACGTTTTATTTTACGATTGAAAGTCAGAAAATGTTTTATTTTTTATATATGCAGGGGATGCCGTGTCAACAGCAGAATATTCTAATTCCGAATCATATTACAGCCGAATATGCATTTTCAGAATATTCAAATTCCGAATGTTTTAGATTTGCACAGAATTATTTAAATTCCGAAGTATGTCACAGCCGAATCATCATTTTCAGAATATTCATAATCCGAAAATTTTAGGTCTGGCCAGAATTATTAAAATTCCGAAATATGTTCCAGGCGAATATTCATTTTCAGAATATTCAAATTCCGAAATATTAAAATTCCGAAACAAATTGCAGCCGAATATTAATTTTCAAAATATTCATATTCCGAAAGTTTTAGGTTTGCATGGAATTATTCAAATTCCGAAACATGTTGAAACCGAATATTCATTTTCAGAATGTACATATTCCGAAAGTTTTAGTTTTGTAAAAATTTATTCAAATGCCGAATTACGTTTCAGCCAAAAACTTTCGGAATATGTACATTCTGAAAATGAATATTCGGTTTCAACATGTTTCGGAATTTGAATAATTCCGTGCAAACCTAAAACTTTCGGAATATGAATATTTTGAAAATTAATATTCGGTTGCAGTATCTTTCGGAATTTTAATATTTCGGAATTTGAATATTCTGAAAATGAATATTCCGCTGTAACATGTTTCGGAATTTCAATAATTCTGGTCAGACTTCAATTTTTCGGTTTATGAATATTCTGAAAATGAATATTCGGCTTTAACATGTTTCGGAATTTGAATAATTCTGTGCAAACCTAAAACTTTCGGAATATGAATATTCTGAAAATGAATATTCGCCTGTAACATGATTCGGATTATGAATATTCTGCTGTTGAAAGCATTCCCTATGCGGGTATTTACTTAGCTACTGATGTTATTCTTATAAAACTGTAACAAAATTTTTAGAAAGTTTTATGAAAATCATTAACAATGTTTGAAATAAGCAAATGATTTCAAGAATAAGATCCTGTCCAGTACCGGGGCGACCGGTTGCACAGAAAACGAGATTATTCGGAGAGTGACATATTCCTCGAAATGCAACAACAATGTAACACTTTATTATGTTATTTATATTGTTGCGCAGTAGTTCAATATTTTATTTTTTATACTAATGAAATAAGAAATATTACATATTTTTTATATAAAACAATTTTATTATTTTGTGCCCTCTTATGTTAACGTCAATTTTTTTAAACTTATAACTTAAATTATAAGGTAGGTATCTACTTGACCTTGAATAATAATAAAAACGCCTAAATTTTTTTAAGCCTGCCCTAAATGTACATTTTGGCTACGGCCCTGCAGCAATGACTTTATGTCTGAGATACATACCAAATTTTATTTCATACTTTTTAAATACTGTGTTTAAATTTAAATATTCTTTTTTGAGTCTTCTAACATTTCGTCTGTCATGTCAGGTATAATCTCAATTGGATTTCCATAATTTTTATCTGCCGCAAATAATTGTTTTTTTTATATTTGAAAATGAACTGTAAAAATGATTTCCGATTGTTCAACATTTTATATACCTTCATACGTTCATATACCTACCTATTTAGGGAATGCTTTCAACAGCAGAATATTCATAATCCGAATCATGTTACAGGCGAATATTCATTTTCAGAATATTCATATTCCGAAAGTTTTAGGTTTGCACAGAATTATTCAAATTCCGAAACATGTTAAAGCCGAATATTCATTTTCAGAATATTCATAAACCGAAAAATTGAAGTCTGACCAGAATTATTGAAATTCCGAAACATGTTACAGCGGAATATTCATTTTCAGAATATTCAAATTCCGAAATATTAAAATTCCGAAAGATACTGCAACCGAATATTAATTTTCAAAATATTCATATTCCGAAAGTTTTAGGTTTGCACGGAATTATTCAAATTCCGAAACATGTTGAAACCGAATATTCATTTTCAGAATGTACATATTCCGAAAGTTTTTGGCTGAAACGTAATTCGGCATTTGAATAAATTTTTACAAAACTAAAACTTTCGGAATATGTACATTCTGAAAATTAATATTCGGTTTCAACATGTTTCGGAATTTGAATAATTCCATGCAAACCTAAAACTTTCGGAATATGAATATTTTGAAAATTAATATTCGGCTGCAATTTGTTTCGGAATTTTAATATTTCGGAATTTGAATATTCTGAAAATGAATATTCGCCTGGAACATATTTCGGAATTTTAATAATTCTGGCCAGACCTAAAATTTTCGGATTATGAATATTCTGAAAATGATGATTCGGCTGTGACATACTTCGGAATTTAAATAATTCTGTGCAAATCTAAAACATTCGGAATTTGAATATTCTGAAAATGCATATTCGGCTGTAATATGATTCGGAATTAGAATATTCTGCTGTTGACACGGCACCCCCTATTTATATACAATTTATATTAGATATTTTTGTAAACTGTTTCTTTTGATGACCAAAAAAAAAATCATGCATGTGGCGCAGTCCGCTAAAATGAATAGGAGAAATGATAAAGAAAAATAAAAGTATTTGATTTAGGATTTATTAACAACCAAGTTTTATTGTCTTTTAAAAATATACCTTAGTTTGAAAAGTTCCTGGGATATAATCTAGTCAAATTAAATTATATTTTGTCTTTTAGTGACAAAATTAGTAGAAAGCTGGATTTTGGTATACACCTTACCAGTACCTTTATCAACAACATACTAAAAGTCTCAATCGATTGGACTGGAGCTTCGTCCGCCATTTTGAAAAAATGGCCGCCGTCTCTGTTTTTAATTTTTATCTCGTAAATGATTAATATTACGAAAAAACAATTAATAACAAATTGTAGAGCACAAAATTTGCTATAAAATTGTATAGATAGGTACAAATTTTTTTATGAAAGTAGTTCAGTTTTTGAGAAAATCGTGCAAATGTATTTTGAAAAAAACGATAAATTTTGATCAAATAGTAGTTTGTCTCATCATACGAAAACGGCTGTAATTTTTATGTGAATAAAAATATGGATTTCCGGTTTGCAGAATACAATTTCCTGAATACTCTTGTAAAATTATTTTCAAATTCTATGACGCACGTGTTTAGTCACAATTTAAGGATATTCTTACAAAAGTTTCAATTTTTGCTTAGAAAAAATCTTAAAATTTCGACCTAACCTAACCTAACCTACAAACGTTTAAAACTCATATCATTTCTTGACAAATTTTATAGAGAATTGTATGCAGAAATGCCGATGTCAATAACTTTATCCAATTAGAAGTCACTGTAAATTAAACACCAAAAAGTAAAATAAAAACCAAATTTTTTGTTAAACTTTTGTAAGAATATTCTTTAATTGTGTTTAAACCTGTGCGTCAAAAAATTTGAAAATAATTTTACTAATAGAAGAGTATTCAGAAAATTGGATTCTGCAAACCGGAAATCCATATTATTATTCATAAAAAATTATAGCCGTTTTCGTATTATGAGACATAAACTACTACTTGATCAAAATTTATCGTTTTTTTCAAAATACATTTTCACGATTTTCTCGAAATCTGTACCACTTTAATAAAAAAAAACATAATATATACCATTTTATAGCAAATTTTGAGCTCTACAATTTGTTATTATAACTTTTTTTCGTAATATTAATAATTTATGAGATAAAAATTAAAAACAATAGACGAGACGGCGACCATTTTTTTAAATGGCGGACGAAGCTTCAGTCCAATCGATTGAGACTTTAGTATGTTGTTAGGTACTGGGAAGGTGTATAGCAAAATCCAGCTGTCTACTAATTTTTTCCACTAAAAAATCTAATTTGATTGAACTAATATTAATGTCCACGTTTTTTTTCATACCTCGACACTTACATCGTTTTCCAGTATCCTTCTTTTTACCCATCGTGAAACATATAAGTAAGTACATTAAAATTATATTTACAATAACACAAATATATTAACAAACCACAAGAACCAATACAGTTTTGGATTTGAAGATTTATTGAATAAACTTTACTTTATCCTACTACTTCTAAGAATTAGGGTGTCGATCATATATTTGGGGTGAAAAGTAGATACTAGGAATTACAGACAGACCTGTGTTCGAATCACACCCCAAAGTCAGTATATTTTAAAAGAAAATGTTATGTTTTGGTGTTTTCTAATGTCGCGTTTTCTCAAAAACTACTTGAGATATTTATTTGCTGTTTTCAAATATTGATTAATAAAGGTTTGAACTTTGGAATGATGTCAAAATATTTGAGAAAAATCAGATTTTAAGTAAAGAAAAATGTGTTCAAAAATTGCAATTATTTGTTGTTAAAAATTAGTAATATATTATTAATTTATCAACAAAATAATAACATCAGACCAAATTACAAACTTTCCTCTTTACAATATTTCAAGAATTACTTAAATATCTTATGTGGTTTTTGAGATATTGCGACAGCAAGAATGGACTTTTTGTATCAAATAATATGTGACTTTATATCCCCCTTAACGAAATATCAATGTATTCGGTATACGGCTAATGACAGGAATATTTTTATTTTTTAAATAAGGTTACCTAGCTATGGTCTTGTTATAAGCTGCAAATTTTTAAAATTAATGATATCTGAATATATACAAACTTAAATGTTTAACTTGCAACCTAAATTATATCGCCCAAACGGGACGTAAATTTAAAGATCGGTATAAAGAACACATTAATTCTTTTAAAAATCTTAAAAGTGATTCAAATTACGCGACACATTTACTAAATCATAAACATACAGCAGGTAAAATTGAAGACATCATGTCAATTTGTAAACAACAAAGTAAAAGTAATAGATTAAACATAGCCGAAAATTTAGAAATATTTAAAGAAAAAATCAGTCAACCGGTAATAAATATTCAAATTAATAGCCAATCGGACGTAATCTTTCAACCGTTATATTTATTTATATTTTTGTATTTTCCTGACAGTTTCCCTGATGAAGGACACAATTAATGTCCGAAATATTGGAATTTTTGAAATAAATTTAAGTACGTAATAACAACTAGTATTTGAGCCCTGACCGATTCCCGAGATTGTTTAACTCTAATTATATATATATATAAATTATGTATTGGCTACCCTTTATTCTACAATAATTATTCCAAGTCAGCACTTCTAGCTGTATTTTTCCATTATGATAAGAAATGTAATAAAACCCCCTGCGAACAAGCAAAGATGTTCACTTGCTGCTCGCTTGCTCATGTAATATCTTGTACTCAACACGTGTAAACACGTTTAATAAAATAAAATTAATTTTTTTCAAATATATTAAATCAAAATATTTAATTGGCGCAGTCTGGGTAGAATCAGAGAAACACAAAAGCAAAAATTGTGTGGTGAATTTCAATTCTTTGCTCTGAGAAACCTATTAACCAAAAACGAAGAAAATTAATAAATAAAAAAGACTACAAGAACATCAAACGGCTTCAACCTATAGCCCATCAGGGTCTAACCACGACCCATCTCTAAAAAGAAGAATCCACAAGACGACTCGAGGTTCCGGACCAAAACTGATCACGTACTCCAGCTTCAAGCAACGAGGACTTGCTGTTCGGTGGCCGACCCACGTCGAGGACTTCTACACTGCACGACTACAGACAGAAGCAAGAAACAGAGAACCCGGTGATGCCCGTCAACCATCAAATTATTTTTATTCTAAATATAATATTCGTGTAAGTTAAAATTAAAATATTAATTTATTACACAAAGGGGCAACTCTAGTAAACACTAGTAATAAAGTTGTCGAGGGACCGGCACAGTCCCAAACACACAAAAACACACCTAAATCTATGTTCACTAGTGATAGTGATATTAGTAACTCAGAATCCGAAAATTCGGACATTGAAGTAGAAAATACTACTCCATTAAACGTAAAAAATATTTTACGACCAAGTAGGTTAAATCAAATTAACAATCTAAACACATCAATCATGACGACCACTCTTTCAGAATTAAAAAATTTAACTGAAATCGTTCCTCCTTATAATGGAGACATAAAATTACTTAATAACTTCATCAGTGCCGTAGACGACGTTAAGTCTGCGCTAACTGCCGTAACACTAACAAACATTCAAGATACTTACTTATTCGGACTAATAAAAACGAAACTTACAGGCAAAGCTGCCGAATTATTGTCCGAAAATAAATTCAATAATTGGGATGAGTTAAAAACTCATTTAAAAAATAATTACTGTGACAAAAGCACTGCCGAAACAATTTTACTAGAAATCTTACAAATAAGGAATACTAAAACTAATGTAGATAAAATCTTGGAAATAATATCGCACAAATTTGCTCAGTATAAATCAAAAATTTTGCTTAAGGAATATAATCAATTGCAGAAAAATGCGATTATTAGAGAAAATCAAAAATTAGTAGTTTCACACTTTATAACTCTCCTACCTTTGGCAATAAGAGGAGCAATTATTGTGAAAGAACCGAGCACTTTAGAAGAATGCGAACGTTTGTTAAGAAACGAATTTAATTATTCCCAACAAAATATTACTTTCAATCCACCACCAAAGAAATTACCAGCTCAACAATTCCCATCCAAACCAGTTCAATTCAATAACAATCAAACCCAATCAAAACCTTTTGCACCCCGACAAAATTTGAAAAACTTTTTTGAAACAAAACGAACATTTCAACCAAAACCAATGACGCAACAAACGAGAATTACTACGCCAATGTCAACGCAGACGATAAGACAGAATTATCATCTCAACGATAGTTCAGATGAACGACCAGAACAAAACGCTGACGAATTCGAAAACGTAGTAGAACAAGACGATGAACTTGAAAATGATTCTTTTTTAGAATTAGAAACAGACATGACCGAACAAAATACGTAATGTCGAGTTTAACAAACAACTTACCGTCATTACAAATTAACGATTACGTAATATTACTAGACACAGGCTCAAGCATAAATTTAATTCATCCAGATTTAGTTAACTTAAAAAATATGAAAACTCATGAAGAAAAGTGTACGTTTACAACCGTAAACGGTAAAACTACTATTTCACATTTTGTTATACTAAAAATAAATAAAATTCCACTGAAATGTTACGTTCACAAATTCCACAAACAATATAATTTATTGTTAGGAATTGAAGCATTCAAAAAACTAAACATTCAAATCAATTTCATTAAAAACTCTGTTAATATACAAGGAAAAGAAAAGAAACTAGAAAACGATTTCAAAACTTGCAAACAAAATAATAATATTCAAATTCGATCAGAACACTTGAATCAAATTGAAAAATCAAAATTAAAAACAATTATAAATAATTACGAAGACCTTTTTCCAAAAGCTAACGAAAAATTATCTAGTACAAATTTATGTGAACATAATATAATTGTTAATAATGAAACTCCTATTTATACAAAAAATTATAGACTTCCAATAATTTATGATAATGATATTGAAGAACACATTCAAACTATGCTAAGAGAAAATGTAATTCAACCATCTCACTCTCCATGGAATTCGCCTATTTGGATAGTTCCAAAAAAATTAGACGCCTCCGGTAAACGTAAAACGAGACTTGTAATTGATTTTAGAAAATTAAATTCTCAAACTAAAGATGACAAATTTCCAATTCCAAATATTGACACACTATTAGATCACATCGGACACTCAAAATATTTCACGACTTTAGACTTGCATTCAGGCTTTCATCAAATTCCTATGAACAAAAATGATATTGAAAAAACAGCATTCTCTACTACATCAGGTCATTATGAATTTTTACGAATGCCATTTGGTCTCAAAAATGCACCAGCGACTTTTCAAAGAATGATGAATATTGCACTAGGAGATTTAGTAAACAAAATTTGTCTAGTTTATTTGGATGACGTAATAATTTTTGGCAAAAATCTTGAAGAACATCTGCACAACATTCTACTAGTTTTTGAAAAATTAAGAAAAGCAAATCTAAAAATCCAGATGGATAAATCTGAATTCCTGAAAACACAAACAAAATACTTAGGATATATTATTACGCAAGATGGAATTAAAACAGATCCCTCTAAAATAGAAAAAATTCAAAATCTCAATATTCCTAAAACAAAGAAAGAAATCAAGCAATTTCTTGGTACAATAGGATGGTACCGCAAATTTATTCCAAATTTTGCAAAACTTACTAAGCCTCTTACTTTATGCTTAAAAAATGGTCAAAACATTGATATTTATAATGAGTCATACAGGAAAAGTTTTAATGAATGTAAAGAAATTCTCACTTCATCTCCTATACTACAATTTCCAAATTTCAATAAAGATTTTATATTAACTACAGATGCCTCCGATTATGCCATCGGATCAGTTTTATTACAAAAAGACGAAAACGGTAAAGAAATGCCGATAGCATATTTTTCAAAAACATTAGGTAACGCTGAACAAAATTATAGCACCATCGAAAAAGAACTTTTAGCAATAATAGAATCTGTTAGAAATTTTAGACCTTATCTATTTGGCAGAAAATTTGTTATCAAAACAGATCATAGACCTTTATGTTGGTTGTTTAATATGAAAAATCCTAATCAAAAGCTTATGCGGTGGAAAATTGAACTAAATGAATATAATTTCGACATAGAATACTTGCAAGGAAAAATGAACGTTATAGCCGACAATCTTTCTCGTCAACGTGACAAAACACAAATCCACAATAAAATCGGTGACGTAACAGAAACAAAAATATTTGCCCATTGTATTTCTGAAGATATTGAAATGAGTAAAGGTTTAGCAGATCAAGTCAATAAGAAATTTGAAAGTAAAATTTTTTGTAGAAACCTAAATCAAAAAAATAAAAACATAATTATTCAAAATTATAATAATCAAACAATTATCCACTTAATAACAAAAGAACGATATAACGAAAGACCATCAATTAAAAACCTAGACAAACCATTAAAAGAATTAAGAGATTATCTTATTCTTAATGAAATTTTTGAAATTAATATACCTCTTCTAGGATGCGGATTAGATAAATTAGAATGGAATCAAGTATCAGCGAAAATATTAAAAATATTTGAAGACACAAATATACAAATTAACGCTTACAAACTTCCTACAGTAAATTTACATGACAATGAATCAGTTTCTTCAAATCAAAATACAGTACACTCAGATCCAGAAAATTTAGTTAACGGATTAAGATATGTAGAAGATAGAATCAACATAGCCGATAATCAGTTAATATTTGAAACACATAATTTTGAAACTGAAATAGAAATAACAAAATTATTCGAAAATAGAAAACAACGAATTCATTGTAAATTCAATCAACAAAATCTTAACGATGAAATACTAAACTTTCTAAAAGGATATATTGTTCCAAAAATAAAATATTTAGCCATTTTTAATGAAAAAGACTTAGATCTCAAATTTTCAAAAATTATAAAAGAAAATTTTGAATTTAACACGATTAATATAGTTGCTTGTAACAAAATAGTAGAAGACATTGAGAACGATGATGAACAGATAGAAATAATTCACGACTTCCACACAGGTTTAACAAACCATAGAGGAATAATAGCAACACTCAATTCACTAAAAGAAAAGTATTTTTGGCCCAAAATGATAAACAATATCACCGAATATATAAATAAATGTGAACTTTGTAAATTAAATAAATACAACAGAAAACCAATTCCAGCAATAGATAATTTAACACCAACACCCGCAAAACCATTTGACATAATAAACATTGACGTTCTTTGTTTAAATAAAAATAACTTTTTAACAATTTTTGATCAATTCTCGAAACACGGTCAAGTATGCCCGTTAGAATATAAAAGCTCAAATAACATATTACAGAAATTAATTCAATACTTCCAAATTTATACCATACCAAATAAAATAATTATGGACGCAGGACCTGAATTTAAAGGTAACATTTTACAAGACCTATTCAAACTTAGAAATATTGAAAGTCACGTAACTTGCGTAAGTAACCCTAAAAGCAACGCAGTTGAAAGATTCCACTCAACACTTATAGAACATCTCAGACTTCTCGAAAATAATAATCATTTTAGAACCAAAACATTCTTAGAAAAACTTGACTTAGCAGTTTTAGCTTATAATAATACCAAACACTCTGTAACAAAATTAACTCCTAATGAAATACTTTTTGGCAAAAATAACCAAATCCCGTTTAGAACTATTCCACTCATCCAGGAAGAAATAATACAAAATTATCAAACAGAACAAGAAGAATTATTTAAAATTATTAATGATAAAATAAAAACAGAGAAACAAAAACGTTCCAAAGAGAATGATAATCCCTTACAAATAAAAGATACAATTTACGTGAAAGAAAACCCAAGACTAATTAAAAAATTCAAAAAACCATTATTTAGAAAATATAAAGTTCAACATTACGACCCAATATTAGGAAAAGTAAAAATTAAAGATCAAGTAGCCGAAAAAAATATTCGGATTAACAAATTAAAACAATAAATTGTTGTTACTTAGAAAAATAACACAAAACAAAGACATTTGACAACTAAATGAAATTATAGAAACTTACTGTCGACACGACAATGAACAAATACACTTCCTTATTAATATCCTAATTTTCTCTTCCGAAACTTAGGACTTATTTCAACTCACGCCATTACCATTTATAAATATTAACAAAATTTTACAATTAATTGAAAAACAGACTATGTATTTTATGAATAACCATAATAAATATAAGATAAATAATTGCATTTTTGTTAATAAGATATACTATTGTAAAACCGAATATATTATTCTATGTAATTGTATAATAAATATTTTAAATACCCAAACGAATAATGATTGCAAATATGATACTCTTGAACTTGAAAATACTTTAATACAATTTTAAGTTGACACAATTCAAGAAACGTATAAAGAAATAATACCTATTCGAAACTTTCAATTTTAACAAAAACATTTCAAGAAATATTAAAATTAATATTATAATCAAAGAATTATCACAAATAAGTTAAATAATCACAAAATAATAACAATCATCATTTCTATATTATTTATAGTTTGTTATTCTTAATAATATGTCTTGTACTATTATATAAGTTTAGAATTAAGTTTTTCACTTGTTGTAAAATAAATAAAAAACCCAATAACATTAAGGAACCTGTAGAATTAAGTTCAATTAATTAATAATTATTGTAAAATCTCAGAAGGGAGGAATTATGTATTGGCTACCCTTTATTCTACAATAATTATTCCAAGTCAGCACTTCTAGCTGTATTTTTCCATTATGATAAGAAATGTAATAAAACCCCCTGCGAACAAGCAAAGATGTTCACTTGCTGCTCGCTTGCTCATGTAATATCTTGTACTCAACACGTGTAAACACGTTTAATAAAATAAAATTAATTTTTTTCAAATATATTAAATCAAAATATTTAATTTATATATACATCTCACTATCAACAGAGCGTCCGTTCAAAAAACCTGAATAGAGCGTCCGGTTGGTGTATATTCCCAATTCATAATCATTGAAGCGTCCGTTCAAACTATCATCTTTGAAGCGTCCGAAATATACGGATTATTACAATTCATCGATTATCAAGCGTCCGACAGTGTTGCCGCGACTGAACCATGTTACTTCGCGCGTTATATTGGGGATTTGAAATGAAAAGACGGAATTATTATCGGCAAGTTGAATAAATATGACAAAGATATTTGTGGGATACATCGTTTAGATTTTGTTTTAAGATGGTACATTGATTGATTATTTAGCCTATATTTCATGTTGGATTTCTATGCTTATAACTAAGTATATCAAAAATATAGTGAAAATCGGTCAAATTGTCTGTGATCTGATAGTTACTTATTTAAATGAAAATTAGCAACAAATGAATTATATGTCAATAATTACTAAATTCACAAATTTGTTGACAACACTATTGATTAAGTTTAAAATTAGAATATAATACTACTTAATGCATTTTATAAATAATTTTTGTTCAAAATTTATTACTTCTAGTTAGGAAATAGTGATTTACCCAGTTATTTTGGTATGGAAAGCTCAAACCGAAAGTAGTAAATATTTTTATGTCAATGTTTGTAACGTTAACTACATAAGAGCTATTTATTTTTCCGAATAAATTTGTTTGCTACTTATCGAAATCTTGTTAAGTAGCAATTTAGAAAAAATAAATGTTTAATAATAATAAAAAATTGCTGTAAGCTTTATAGGTAAAAATGTGAAACAGAAATTTTATTTGGAAGAAAAATAATGCTCGACACGATACAGTCGTGTACCTATTTAAAATCTACTACTCATTGTCATTATACAGAAAAATAGAAGAAAATTAATCAAATGACATTAGGACATTACAGTACCTATATTAAGCAGTGTTTATTGGGTTTTAAAAATAGGTAAATATTATTTTCTTACTTTCGTTTGGTTTATAGACAATTTATTTCTCAAATTTGCGCTAGGAAATGAATTTAATTACTTCATGCAATGGTTTTTTTTATTTTACTCTTTTAAAAAAAATAAAATGTACAAATATAAAACTACATTTATTTAAAAAATTATAGACTACATTGTAAAGAAACTTCAATACAAAATGTTTTTAACTTGCAATCGCATATTTTATTTTTTAAATTTAAAAAAAAATTCGAATAAAAATGTGGTTTGTAGATAACCTAATTAGGTTGTTTTTGTTTTATGTCATAATTTGTAAAAAAAATATTGTATGCAACAGTAAGGAATCTCGGTAGTTACCTTACTTATGTATTTACAGAACTCGGCCACGCCTCGTGGTACAAATTTCACATACGTAAGGTAACAAGTTTCGTTTCCTTACTTGTTACATAAATATCTATTATCTATTTACTAAATAAGGTTTTATTAATTAACTACTTCTTTATTTGCTGTCAAAGCAATAAAATTTTATTTCAATTTCATAAAAGATCGGACAAACCTTGTAGATTTTGATATTTAACCCCTACCCTCATGATAGTCCGATCGAATAAAAAATTATATGTATGACCCAATTTAAAAAAAGAGTCTCACTTATAATACCATAAGTAGTAGTAGTCTCGTAGTTATGTCGGTAATTTTTCTGATAGTATTTCGAATGTTCCTTGTGCTTGGATATGAATATTACGAATGCGCATAAAAATACCAGAAAAATAATATTTCTTATTTTATTTCAATGGTATATACCAAGTATTGTTGCAAAAAAACAATTACGGTCATTTGAGTGATTGTTGAATTTAACCCCCAACTCTTTGGACCCGAACAAATTCACACCATACATACCTTCAAATCAGGCTCTTGTGAAAAGAGATCTGCTTGTAAAAATATGTGAAGTTCAGACGAACGGTCTAGGTCTAGATGTTAACCCTCATACCTCAATTTAAATATAATTTATAACCCGATAAATAAAAACTATCTTACTTTAGTTGATTGCTACATATTACCGAGTTCCGTTGAAAAAAAAAATTACGACTGTTAAAGCGATTGTTTTAGTTTAATCCCTCCCCTTTCCATCATGATTCGATCGAATTTGAGCATACTTTGAAATCTGACTCTAGTCAAAAAAGACGCGCATGCAAAATTTCATGAGAATCGGACAAACAGTCTAGATCTATAGAGATTACCCCACCTCTAATAGCCCAATAAATTTCAAATATACCTAAAAATGTGACTATAGTAAAAAAAGAGTCTAGCCTGCAAAATTTCTAGAGATTCGGACAAATGGTCTAGATTCTATAGATTTATAATCCGCACCCCTTATGATTTTATGATCGAATTTAAACATACTTTAAAATCTGACTCCAGTCAAAAGAGACTTGCGTGCAAAATTTCATGAGAATCGGACAAATGGTCGAGATTCTATATTATTAACCCCGCCCCCTAATGGTCCAATCAAATTAATACATAACTTAAAATCTAAGTCTGGTAAAAAAAATCTGCATGCAAAATTTCATGAGGATCGGGCAAACGGTGTAGATCTTGATGTTTATTTCTCTCCCCTAATTTGAATATAGTTTATGACCCGATTAAAAAAAATCTTTTTTTATTTAATGCATGCGAAGCACGCCGACACTTCCAGTTTAGAAGAAGAAAAACACGTTTTTGCCTCCTATGGAGCAAAAGCGTGGTTTGCTCCCTTTAGTTTAAACAGGAAGTAACGGCGTGCTTTGCGTTCACGTGCGACGAAATTTTTTTTTTGTTATAAGTATATAAGTTCTTGATAAGCAGAACCACGTAGTCGAACCGAAAACTACGTACTTTGATATTTTGCTTCATCCTCCAATATCAAGAGAACACGAACACTTCGAACATAACATTTGAAAACATACGTTTCGGTGTTGCCAGTTTGAGGACGCTCGGTAGGCGATAGATTGGATGAAAGTATACTTATACGCCTAGCGCAGCAACGCCACAAGTGAGCGTTCGGCTGAACTAAAAGTATACGGCATGTATACGGCAAATGATAATTCACTATCAATTCGGCGTCCACTAAAATTTTTAGATATGACTACTAGATGGTATTAGGAGCCAATTTAACATGGTGACCAATCGAGCGTCCATATATGGACGCTTCATTGGAGCCGGACGCTCGGTTGATGGAAAATTGTCAATATAAGGACGCTTCAATGATAGTAAGTTGTATATATATATATATATATATATATATATATATATATATATATATATATATATATATATATATATATATATATATATACAGGATGAGTCATCGAAATGCCCGTCGTCGATATCTCCCTTGTCGTTTAAAATACAGCATAAATTTATTGACAGAATTTTTCGTCTACTCAAGGAGCATAACTTCAAATTATTTTCACATATACAGGGTGTTGCATAACGACTTGACAATAATTGTTCGTCTTTTCTTAAATGAAACACCCTATATATTTTTATATATTTTGAATTGTATTTTATTTACCTATACGAAAATATAAGTTTCATTTTAGTTAATTTCGAAATTAATTAAATTAATGATTTTAGGCATAGGACAGCCTTTATAACATAAGAAGATGCAAAAATACACACAACAGAATAATAAAATATAGGCTGTTCCATTTGAAAATGACAAATTATAGCTATTTGAAATTGAGTAAATTTGATTCTCTGTATTGAACACCCTGTATAATAACATTAAAAAAAAGTTATGTCAGAACAAAGAGTATAGTTACAGCTGTACAGAAAAAAAAATTCTTAATTTTTACTATTAAAATAACTTCAGTACGCCTTTATAAAACAATACGTGTATTCGGCTTTTTTTAGAGAAAAAATTGAATAACTTGGCAACGCCGCGGAAAACTAAAATGAAATTTATATGTTCGTATAGGTAAATTAAATATAATTCAAAATATATAAAAATATATAGGGTGTTTCATTTAAAAAAAGACGAACAATTATTGCCAAGTCGTTATGCAACACCCTGTATATGTGAATATAATTTTAAGTTATGCTCCTTGAGTAGACGAAAAATTCTGTTAATAAATTTATGCTGTATTTTTAACGAGAAGGGAGATATCGTCGACAGGCATTTCGATGACTCACCTGTATATTTTGAAAACTTTCCACCTAAATATCTCGGGAACCGCGGCACGGATCAAAAATTGGCGAAATACGGGTTCGATGAATTTGAGGGGGAAGAAAAACCATGTAGTTAGTTTTCTGCTCATATTGGGGACAACTTGATTTTTATAAATGGGAACCCCACTTTATTATATTGGCAACGTGTTCTACGCAAAAAATAAGAAACTTTTACACCAAACGTTTTTTTCCCCACCCCAATATTTCGAGTTATCAACGCGGGAAAGTGAAAAAATTTGAATCTCGAAATGTGTTTTTACCTTCCGCTTACCTGTAAAGGAAGGTATTGGAATCATGCAAAAAATCGGGTTGTGAGTTTTAAGTGGATGAGCACGAATTAGGGTCTTACAACTCATTTTTGATATTTCCTCGATGATGTCTGTATGTATGTGTGTGCGTGTTTGTGTTTGTGTTTCGGGCCGATGCCGGATGTCGCATAACTCAAATACGAAATACCCAAAAATGTTGATATTTGTTATTTTACAATTGTATACGAATAGGAAGAGCTCATTAGATTTTGGTACAAATAAAATTCATAAAATAAAAACACCGGAAGTGATATTTTTTGAAGATTGAAAAGATTAAGTGTCAAATTTTTTTATAAATTTGGATAAATATAGTATTTATTTGTAATAAGAATAAGAGGCAAAGTTATTTGCAACTTACGTTATAAAAAATTGTCTTTATCTGGTAGCATTAAAGAACTGTGGTAAAATTTTAAAAATGAATTTATAAGATAATATCTTGTAATCCATGTTCGGTTAATTTTTGTTTCTCACACACACACACACACACACACACACACACACACACACACACACACACACACACACACACACACACACACACACACACACACACACACACACACACACACACACACACACACACACACACACACACACACACACACACACACACACACACACACACACACACACACACACACAGACACACACACACACACACATACATACACATACATACACATACACATACACATACACATACACATACACATACACATACACATACACATACACATACACATACACATACACATACACATACACACATACACATACACATACACATACACATACACATACACACATACACATACACATACACATACACATACACATACACATACACATACACACATACACATACACATACACACATTCACACATTCACACATACACACATACACATACACATACACATACACATACACATACACATACACATACACATACACATACACATACACATACACATACACATACACATACACACATACACATACACATACACATACACATACACATACACACATACACATACACATACACATACACATACACATACACACATACACATACACACATTCACACATACACACATACACACATACACACATACACACATACACACATACACACAGACACACACACACAGACACACACGTGCGCGCGCGCACACGCACACGCACGCACACACACACGCATACGCACACGCACACGCACACACACGCACGCACACACACGCACACGCACACACGAGTGCGTAGCACGAATAAAATTTAAAAAAAGTTCTTTTCGGATGTAAAACACACAACCCTCCAAATAGTAGTATGTGATTGGGGATGATTTGGTGAAGATAATCCTCTACGAATTTACAATTTCATTCATAGATATTGAAAATATTGCGAATTCTTTGAACATCTTCTAATCTTTACAAAATGATGTTGTTTAACAAAGTTATACCACATTCATTCTGTAGCGGCAAATTTATTACGGCATTCTCAATGTAGCGCCAACTATACAGAAAATTATCAAGTCATTCGATTAATAAATAATAAATTTTCAAGGACCATTTTGATAGCAAATTTCCTCAGCTTTCATCCTGTCAAAATCGTTTTCCAAAATCTTTGATAGTTTACGAGGAAAATGCGTTACAAGAAAATTTTGAGTTTCAACTGAAAATTTCTGTATGTTTTTAACAACTCGCATGCCAAATTTCACTTGGTTATGTATTAGTCTTCAGTCAAAACCTCTCTTAACTGGATTATTAGTAATAAATCGATATGCAGACAGTAATTACAAACTTTTTGCATTGAAAAAAAAACATAATAAATGAATTACAATAACTATTTTTCAGTCAAAAATTATATAATTAAATATTACTCGAGAGTTTGATAATTTAGATAATAATTCTCCAGATTCTATCTCAAACTTTGTAGTCCGGCGGCTTAGTCAAATTATTGTGCACTTCGAGCCAAAAGCAATTTAAATTTTTTTCTCATTTAACACACCTTATTGAGTATTTTAAGTGGTGGAGGCATCACCGAAAGTGTTTGCGTCAGCCGCCATTTTGAAAAAATTGGTCCCGTTTTTAGTTTTTCGCTTTTATCTTGCATATGCATTACATTACGAAGAAAACTGTTAAACAGAATTGTAGAGCACAAAATTCTCTAAAGTTGGATTTATATAGGTAGGTTTTTTTTTCTAAAAAATGGCACTTTCCTAGAAAATCAAGAAAATGAATTTTGTATATTTTCAAATTATAAAGTCGTTTTTTGTCATAACATAGTATAATGGCTGTAATATTTTATCGGATAAAGATATCGACAAGAAAACAAAATAAAAATGCACAATTCATAATATATATATATATATATATATATATATATATATATATATATATATATATATATATATATATATATATAATTAGAGTTAAAAAATCTCGGGAATCGGTCAGGGCTCAAATACTAGTTGTTATTACGTACTTAAATTTATTTCAAAAATTCCAATATTTCGGACATTAATTGTGTCCTTCATCAGGGAAACTGTCAGGAAAATACAAAAATATAAATAAATATATAACATGAAAATTACACAAAAAATACATTGAAAACATTTTTTAAAAAATACTTACGAAAAGTATTAAGTATTAAGAAGATGAACGCAAAACACTGTCTGCAGTACCGGTTTTCTTCTATCAACATTTAAATATTTATGTTTTGTTACTTTGGAAGATTTATACATTTATAAGAACAATTTTTATAATTTTATACTTTGCACTCTGCGTATCTAAATATAACAAGTAATAGCAGGTGGTTCAGCCGTTGGACAATAATTCTCTGATTTCCCGCTCAAAATGTTGTTGGTTGGTTGGTAACTCCCACCTGTTGAACATGGCCTACTTCAAGTTGTAGAGTGACGTTTTGGAGAAATATTGCACTTCAAACATTTGTGAAGCATTTCCAAAATATGAAACATAAAGTCCATCTTAAGCAGATATTAATACAGAAAGTATCTGAAGTGTTAAATAAAAAATTGCCAGAAATTAATATCCAGAATTCTAGTTGTAGGAACCATATTTTGTTTATGTTAGATTTGTTGATTAAAATTAAAATATTTAACGAGTGTAAGCTAGCAAATATCAAAAATATCGAAAAACTTGATATTTTAAAGAAATAATCTACCTTACTTATCTAATATTATAATAATTAATATTTTTATTTTTATATGTTCTTTTCTTCAATTTATCATGTTTTATTTATGTAACTTTTAGTATTGATTTGTTTTTCTAAAAAAAGAAAATTTATTATACATAGATGTAACCAACAAACATGAAATAAAATTTACCGTTGAAAAATGACAGTTTTTATCAAATTTCAAAAAGGATCCGCCAAATGTTAGAAATAAAGTAAGTTATGAACGCCGGCTGTCATGGAATTTTCGCAAAGTGTTTATACTATTTTGTTCACAATGAATTAGTTTATAATTCAGTTAAATACGTTTTAAGTTTTTTGTCTTAGGCATAAATTTTACACTTAAAATTCTCGTTGACATGAAATATATGAATTTATTACCTTCTACAGTGTTTAAATTTTTTCAAAATAATAGTCGTACATAAAATACTCCATAGAAAATATCTTTCGATTATTTTCAATCAGAATATGTAATTATTTTAATTTTATGAAAGTCAATGAGCGCGTGTGATTTTGAAGCTTTGCTACAACAGAAAAATCTCGAAACTACGATCCAGCAAGATATCAACAACCATCCGTCCCGCCGCCCGCCACCGCACCCCGTCAAGAATAAACTGATTCAGGTAATTTCGTGAATGCTCGCGCGCTCTCTTGGTGTAAGAAGGAACTATATTTCTCCGCTCAGATACATTGCATTGCATTGTCATACTAGAGTCTATATAAACAATGTTATTATCTACGAGATTTAGGAATCTAGTTACAGCAGAGCATGTTTCTCACGGGGAGAAACATGCGACACAGCATAATTTTATCTATGTTGCATTTTTCAATAATATAACATATATATATATATATATATATATATATATATAAATTATGTATTGGCTACCCTTTATTCTACAATAATTATTCCAAGTCAGCACTTCTAGCTGTATTTTTCCATTATGATAAGAAATGTAATAAAACCCCCTGCGAACAAGCAAAGATGTTCACTTGCTGCTCGCTTGCTCATGTAATATCTTGTACTCAACACGTGTAAACACGTTTAATAAAATAAAATTAATTTTTTTCAAATATATTAAATCAAAATATTTAATTGGCGCAGTCTGGGTAGAATCAGAGAAACACAAAAGCAAAAATTGTGTGGTGAATTTCAATTCTTTGCTCTGAGAAACCTATTAACCAAAAACGAAGAAAATTAATAAATAAAAAAGACTACAAGAACATCAAACGGCTTCAACCTATAGCCCATCAGGGTCTAACCACGACCCATCTCTAAAAAGAAGAATCCACAAGACGACTCGAGGTTCCGGACCAAAACTGATCACGTACTCCAGCTTCAAGCAACGAGGACTTGCTGTTCGGTGGCCGACCCACGTCGAGGACTTCTACACTGCACGACTACAGACAGAAGCAAGAAACAAAGAACCCGGTGATGCCCGTCAACCATCAAATTATTTTTATTCTAAATATAATATTCGTGTAAGTTAAAATTAAAATATTAATTTATTACACAAAGGGGCAACTCTAGTAAACACTAGTAATAAAGTTGTCGTGGGACCGGCACAGTCCCAAACACACAAAAACACACCTAAATCTATGTTCACTAGTGATAGTGATATTAGTAACTCAGAATCCGAAAATTCGGACATTGAAGTAGAAAATACTACTCCATTAAACGTAAAAAATATTTTACGACCAAGTAGGTTAAATCAAATTAACAATCTAAACACATCAATCATGACGACCACTCTTTCAGAATTAAAAAATTTAACTGAAATCGTTCCTCCTTATAATGGAGACATAAAATTACTTAATAACTTCATCAGTGCCGTAGACGACGTTAAGTCTGCGCTAACTGCCGTAACACTAACAAACGTTCAAGATACTTACTTATTCGGACTAATAAAAACGAAACTTACAGGCAAAGCTGCCGAATTATTGTCCGAAAATAAATTCAATAATTGGGATGAGTTAAAAACTCATTTAAAAAATAATTACTGTGACAAAAGCACTGCCGAAACAATTTTACTAGAAATCTTACAAATAAGGAATACTAAAACTAATGTAGATAAAATCTTGGAAATAATATCGCACAAATTTGCTCAGTATAAATCAAAAATTTTGCTTAAGGAATATAATCAATTGCAGAAAAATGCGATTATTAGAGAAAATCAAAAATTAGTAGTTTCACACTTTATAACTCTCCTACCTTTGGCAATAAGAGGAGCAATTATTGTGAAAGAACCGAGCACTTTAGAAGAATGCGAACGTTTGTTAAGAAACGAATTTAATTATTCCCAACAAAATATTACTTTCAATCCACCACCAAAGAAATTACCAGCTCAACAATTCCCATCCAAACCAGTTCAATTCAATAACAATCAAACCCAATCAAAACCTTTTGCACCCCGACAAAATTTGAAAAACTTTTTTGAAACAAAACGAACATTTCAACCAAAACCAATGACGCAACAAACGAGAATTACTACGCCAATGTCAACGCAGACGATAAGACAGAATTATCATCTCAACGATAGTTCAGATGAACGACCAGAACAAAACGCTGACGAATACGAAAACGTAGTAGAACAAGACGATGAACTTGAAAATGATTCTTTTTTAGAATTAGAAACAGACATGACCGAACAAAATACGTAATGTCGAGTTTAACAAACAACTTACCGTCATTACAAATTAACGATTACGTAATATTACTAGACACAGGCTCAAGCATAAATTTAATTCATCCAGATTTAGTTAACTTAAAAAATATGAAAACTCATGAAGAAAAGTGTACGTTTACAACCGTAAACGGTAAAACTACTATTTCACATTTTGTTATACTAAAAATAAATAAAATTCCACTGAAATGTTACGTTCACAAATTCCACAAACAATATAATTTATTGTTAGGAATTGAAGCATTCAAAAAACTAAACATTCAAATCAATTTCATTAAAAACTCTGTTAATATACAAGGAAAAGAAAAGAAACTAGAAAACGATTTCAAAACTTGCAAACAAAATAATAATATTCAAATTCGATCAGAACACTTGAATCAAATTGAAAAATCAAAATTAAAAACAATTATAAATAATTACGAAGACCTTTTTCCAAAAGCTAACGAAAAATTATCCAGTACAAATTTATGTGAACATAATATAATTGTTAATAATGAAACTCCTATTTATACAAAAAATTATAGACTTCCAATAATTTATGATAATGATATTGAAGAACACATTCAAACTATGCTAAGAGAAAATGTAATTCAACCATCTCACTCTCCATGGAATTCGCCTATTTGGATAGTTCCAAAAAAATTAGACGCCTCCGGTAAACGTAAAACGAGACTTGTAATTGATTTTAGAAAATTAAATTCTCAAACTAAAGACGACAAATTTCCAATTCCAAATATTGACACACTATTAGATCACATCGGACACTCAAAATATTTCACGACTTTAGACTTGCATTCAGGCTTTCATCAAATTCCTATGAACAAAAATGATATTGAAAAAACAGCATTCTCTACTACATCAGGTCATTATGAATTTTTACGAATGCCATTTGGTCTCAAAAATGCACCAGCGACTTTTCAAAGAATGATGAATATTGCACTAGGAGATTTAGTAAACAAAATTTGTCTAGTTTATTTGGATGACGTAATAATTTTTGGCAAAAATCTTGAAGAACATCTGCACAACATTCTACTAGTTTTTGAAAAATTAAGAAAAGCAAATCTAAAAATCCAGATGGATAAATCTGAATTCCTGAAAACACAAACAAAATACTTAGGATATATTATTACGCAAGATGGAATTAAAACAGATCCCTCTAAAATAGAAAAAATTCAAAATCTCAATATTCCTAAAACAAAGAAAGAAATCAAGCAATTTCTTGGTACAATAGGATGGTACCGCAAATTTATTCCAAATTTTGCAAAACTTACTAAGCCTCTTACTTTATGCTTAAAAAATGGTCAAAACATTGATATTTATAATGAGTCATACAGGAAAAGTTTTAATGAATGTAAAGAAATTCTCACTTCATCTCCTATACTACAATTTCCAAATTTCAATAAAGATTTTATATTAACTACAGATGCCTCCGATTATGCCATCGGATCAGTTTTATTACAAAAAGACGAAAACGGTAAAGAAATGCCGATAGCATATTTTTCAAAAACATTAGGTAACGCTGAACAAAATTATAGCACCATCGAAAAAGAACTTTTAGCAATAATAGAATCTGTTAGAAATTTTAGACCTTATCTATTTGGCAGAAAATTTGTTATCAAAACAGATCATAGACCTTTATGTTGGTTGTTTAATATGAAAAATCCTAATCAAAAGCTTATGCGGTGGAAAATTGAACTAAATGAATATAATTTCGACATAGAATACTTGCAAGGAAAAATGAACGTTATAGCCGACAATCTTTCTCGTCAACGTGACAAAACACAAATCCACAATAAAATCGGTGACGTAACAGAAACAAAAATATTTGCCCATTGTATTTCTGAAGATATTGAAATGAGTAAAGGTTTAGCAGATCAAGTCAATAAGAAATTTGACAGTAAAAATTTTTGTAGAAACCTAAATCAAAAAAATAAAAACATAATTATTCAAAATTATAATAATCAAACAATTATCCACTTAATAACAAAAGAACGATATAACGAAAGACCATCAATTAAAAACCTAGACAAACCATTAAAAGAATTAAGAGATTATCTTATTCTTAATGAAATTTTTGAAATTAATATACCTCTTCTAGGATGCGGATTAGATAAATTAGAATGGAATCAAGTATCAGCGAAAATATTAAAAATATTTGAAGACACAAATATACAAATTAACGCTTACAAACTTCCTACAGTAAATTTACATGACAATGAATCAGTTTCTTCAAATCAAAATACAGTACACTCAGATCCAGAAAATTTAGTTAACGGATTAAGATATGTAGAAGATAGAATCAACATAGCCGATAATCAGTTAATATTTGAAACACATAATTTTGAAACTGAAATAGAAATAACAAAATTATTCGAAAATAGAAAACAACGAATTCATTGTAAATTCAATCAACAAAATCTTAACGATGAAATACTAAACTTTCTAAAAGGATATATTGTTCCAAAAATAAAATATTTAGCCATTTTTAATGAAAAAGACTTAGATCTCAAATTTTCAAAAATTATAAAAGAAAATTTTGAATTTAACACGATTAATATAGTTGCTTGTAACAAAATAGTAGAAGACATTGAGAACGATGATGAACAGATAGAAATAATTCACGACTTCCACACAGGTTTAACAAACCATAGAGGAATAATAGCAACACTCAATTCACTAAAAGAAAAGTATTTTTGGCCCAAAATGATAAACAATATCACCGAATATATAAATAAATGTGAACTTTGTAAATTAAATAAATACAACAGAAAACCAATTCCAGCAATAGATAATTTAACACCAACACCCGCAAAACCATTTGACATAATAAACATTGACGTTCTTTGTTTAAATAAAAATAACTTTTTAACAATTTTTGATCAATTCTCGAAACACGGTCAAGTATGCCCGTTAGAATATAAAAGCTCAAATAACATATTACAGAAATTAATTCAATACTTCCAAATTTATACCATACCAAATAAAATAATTATGGACGCAGGACCTGAATTTAAAGGTAACATTTTACAAGACCTATTCAAACTTAGAAATATTGAAAGTCACGTAACTTGCGTAAGTAACCCTAAAAGCAACGCAGTTGAAAGATTCCACTCAACACTTATAGAACATCTCAGACTTCTCGAAAATAATAATCATTTTAGAACCAAAACATTCTTAGAAAAACTTGACTTAGCAGTTTTAGCTTATAATAATACCAAACACTCTGTAACAAAATTAACTCCTAATGAAATACTTTTTGGCAAAAATAAGCAAATCCCATTTAGAACTATTCCACTCATCCAGGAAGAAATAATACAAAATTATCAAACAGAACAAGAAGAATTATTTAAAATTATTAATGATAAAATAAAAACAGAGAAACAAAAACGTTACAAAGAGAATGATAATCCCTTACAAATAAAAGATACAATTTACGTGAAAGAAAACCCAAGACTAATTAAAAAATTCAAAAAACCATTATTTAGAAAATATAAAGTTCAACATTACGACCCAATATTAGGAAAAGTAAAAATTAAAGATCAAGTAGCCGAAAAAAATATTCGGATTAACAAAGTAAAACAATAAATTGTTGTTACTTAGAAAAATAACACAAAACAAAGACATTTGACAACTAAATGAAATTATAGAAACTTACTGTCGACACGACAATGAACAAATACACTTCCTTATTAATATCCTAATTTTCTCTTCCGAAACTTATGACTTATTTCAACTCACGCCATTACCATTTATAAATATTAACAAAATTTTACAATTAATTGAAAAACAGACTATGTATTTTATGAATAACCATAATAAATATAAGATAAATAATTGCATTTTTGTTAATAAGATATACTATTGTAAAACCGAATATATTATTTTAAGTAATTGTATAATAAATATTTTAAATACCCAAACGAATGATGATTGCAAATATGATACTCTTGAACTTGAAAATACTTTAATACAAGTTGACACAATTCAAGAAACGTATAAAGAAATAATACCTATTCGAAACTTTCAATTTTAACAAAAACATTTCAAGAAATATTAAAATTAATATTATAATCAAAGAATTATCACAAATAAGTTAAATAATCACAAAATAATAACAATCATCATTTCTATATTATTTATAGTTTGTTATTCTTAATAATATGTCTTGTACTATTATATAAGTTTAGAATTAAGTTTTTCACTTGTTGTAAAATAAATAAAAAACCCAATAACATTAAGGAACCTGTAGAATTAAGTTCAATTAATTAATAATTATTGTAAAATCTCAGAAGGGAGGAATTATGTATTGGCTACCCTTTATTCTACAATAATTATTCCAAGTCAGCACTTCTAGCTGTATTTTTCCATTATGATAAGAAATGTAATAAAACCCCCTGCGAACAAGCAAAGATGTTCACTTGCTGCTCGCTTGCTCATGTAATATCTTGTACTCAACACGTGTAAACACGTTTAATAAAATAAAATTAATTTTTTTCAAATATATTAAATCAAAATATTTAATTTATATATATATATATATATATATATATATATATATATATATATATATATATATATATATATATATATATATATATATATACAGGATGAGTCATCGTCATCGAAATGCCCGTCGTCGATATCTCCCTTGTCGTTTAAAATACAGCATAAATTTATTGACAGAATTTTTCGTCTACTCAAGGAGCATAACTTCAAATTATTTTCACATATACAGGGTGTTGCATAACGACTTGACAATAATTGTTCGTCTTTTCTTAAATGAAACACCCTATATATTTTTATATATTTTGAATTGTATTTTATTTACCTATACGAAAATATAAGTTTCATTTTAGTTAATTTCGAAATTAATTAAATTAATGATTTTAGGCATAGGACAGCCTTTATAACATAAGAAGATGCAAAAATACACACAACAGAATAATAAAATATAGGCTGTTCCATTTGAAAATGACAAATTATAGCTATTTGAAATTGAGTAAATTTGATTCTCTGTATTGAACACCCTGTATAATAACATTAAAAAAAAGTTATGTCAGAACAAAGAGTATAGTTACAGCTGTACAGAAAAAAAAATTCTTAATTTTTACTATTAAAATAACTTCAGTACGCCTTTATAAAACAATACGTGTATTCGGCTTTTTTTAGAGAAAAAATTGAATAACTTGGCAACGCCGCGGAAAACTAAAATGAAATTTATATGTTCGTATAGGTAAATTAAATATAATTCAAAATATTTAAAAATATATAGGGTGTTTCATTTAAAAAAAGACGAACAATTATTGCCAAGTCGTTATGCAACACCCTGTATATGTGAATATAATTTTAAGTTATGCTCCTTGAGTAGACGAAAAATTCTGTTAATAAATTTATGCTGTATTTTTAACGAGAAGGGAGATATCGTCGACAGGCATTTCGATGACTCACCTGTATATTTTGAAAACTTTCCACCTAAATATCTCGGGAACCGCGGCACGGATCAAAAATTGGCGAAATACGGGTTCGATGAATTTGAGGGGGAAGAAAAACCATGTAGTTAGTTTTCTGCTCATATTGGGGACAACTTGATTTTTATAAATGGGAACCCCACTTTATTATATTGGCAACGTGTTCTACGCAAAAAATAAGAAACTTTTACACCAAACGTTTTTTTCCCCACCCCAATATTTCGAGTTATCAACGCGGGAAAGTGAAAAAATTTGAATCTCGAAATGTGTTTTTACCTTCCGCTTACCTGTAAAGGAAGGTATTGGAATCATGCAAAAAATCGGGTTGTGAGTTTTAAGTGGATGAGCACGAATTAGGGTCTTACAACTCATTTTTGATATTTCCTCGATGATGTCTGTATGTATGTGTGTGCGTGTTTGTGTTTGTGTTTCGGGCCGATGCCGGATGTCGCATAACTCAAATACGAAATACCCAAAAATGTTGATATTTGTTATTTTACAATTGTATACGAATAGGAAGAGCTCATTAGATTTTGGTACAAATAAAATTCATAAAATAAAAACACCGGAAGTGATATTTTTTGAAGATTGAAAAGATTAAGTGTCAAATTTTTTTATAAATTTGGATAAATATAGTATTTATTTGTAATAAGAATAAGAGGCAAAGTTATTTGCAACTTACGTTATAAAAAATTGTCTTTATCTGGTAGCATTAAAGAACTGTGGTAAAATTTTAAAAATGAATTTATAAGATAATATCTTGTAATCCATGTTCGGTTAATTTTTGTTTCTCACACACACACACACACACACACACACACACACACACACACACACACACACACACACACACACACACACACACACACACACACACACACACACACACACACACACACACACACACACACACACACACACACACACACACACACACACACACACACACACACACACACACACACACACACACACACACACACACACACACACACACACACACACACACACACACACACACAGACACACACACACACACATACATACACATACACATACACATACACATACACATACACATACACATACACATACACATACACATACACATACACATACACATACACATACACATACACATACACATACACATACACATACACATACACATACACATACACATACACATACACATACACATACACATACACATACACACATACACATACACATACACATACACATACACATACACACATACACATACACATACACATACACATACACATACACATACACATACACATACACACATACACATACACATACACACATTCACACATTCACACATACACACATACACATACACATACACATACACATACACATACACACATACACATACACATACACATACACATACACATACACATACACACATACACATACACATACACACATTCACACATACACACATACACACATACACACATACACACATACACACATACACACAGACACACACACACAGACACACACGTGCGCGCGCACACGCACACGCACGCACACACACACGCATACGCACACGCACACGCACACACACGCACGCACACACACGCACACGCACACACGAGTGCGTAGCACGAATAAAATTAAAAAAAAATTCTTTTCGGATGTAAAACACACAACCCTCCAAATAGTAGTATGTGATTGGGGATGATTTGGTGAAGATAATCCTCTACGAATTTACAATTTCATTCATAGATATTGAAAATATTGCGAATTCTTTGAACATCTTCTAATCTTTACAAAATGATGTTGTTTAACAAAGTTATACCACATTCATTCTGTAGCGGCAAATTTATTACGGCATTCTCAATGTATCGCCAACTATACAGAAAATTATCAAGTCATTCGATTAATAAATAATAAATTTTCAAGGACCATTTTGATAGCAAATTTCCTCAGCTTTCATCCTGTCAAAATCGTTTTCCAAAATCTTTGATAGTTTACGAGGAAAATGCGTTACAAGAAAATTTTGAGTTTCAACTGAAAATTTCTGTATGTTTTTAACAACTCGCATGCCAAATTTCACTTGGTTATGTATTAGTCTTCAGTCAAAACCTCTCTTAACTGGATTATTAGTAATAAATCGATATGCAGACAGTAATTACAAACTTTTTGCATTGAAAAAAAAACATAATAAATGAATTACAATAACTATTTTTCAGTCAAAAATTATATAATTAAATATTACTCGAGAGTTTGATAATTTAGATAATAATTCTCCAGATTCTATCTCAAACTTTGTAGTCCGGCGGCTTAGTCAAATTATTGTGCACTTCGAGCCAAAAGCAATTTAAATTTTTTTCTCATTTAACACACCTTATTGAGTATTTTAAGTGGTGGAGGCATCACCGAAAGTGTTTGCGTCAGCCGCCATTTTGAAAAAATTGGTCCCGTTTTTAGTTTTTCGCTTTTATCTTGCATATGCATTACATTACGAAGAAAACTGTTAAACAGAATTGTAGAGCACAAAATTCTCTAAAGTTGGATTTATATAGGTAGGTTTTTTTTTCTAAAAAATGGCACTTTCCTAGAAAATCAAGAAAATGAATTTTGTATATTTTCAAATTATAAAGTCGTTTTTTGTCATAACATAGTATAATGGCTGTAATATTTTATCGGATAAAGATATCGACAAGAAAACAAAATAAAAATGCACAATTCATAATATATATATATATATATATATATATATATATATATATATATATATATATATATATATATATATATATATATATATATATATATATATATATATATAATTAGAGTTAAAAAATCTCGGGAATCGGTCAGGGCTCAAATACTAGTTGTTATTACGTACTTAAATTTATTTCAAAAATTCCAATATTTCGGACATTAATTGTGTCCTTCATCAGGGAAACTGTCAGGAAAATACAAAAATATAAATAAATATATAACATGAAAATTACACAAAAAATACATTGAAAACATTTTTTAAAAAATACTTACGAAAAGTATTAAGTATTAAGAAACTGAACGCAAAACACTGTCTGCAGTACCGGTTTTCTTCTATCAACATTTAAATATTTATGTTTTGTTACTTTGGAAGATTTATACATTTATAAGAACAATTTTTATAATTTTATACTTTGCACTCTGCGTATCTAAATATAACAAGTAATAGCAGGTGGTTCAGCCGTTGGACAATAATTCTCTGATTTCCCGCTCAAAATGTTGTTGGTTGGTTGGTAACTCCCACCTGTTGAACATGGCCTACTTCAAGTTGTAGAGTGACGTTTTGGAGAAATATTTCTCCAAAACGTTTTGTTTTGCGTTCAGTTTCTTAATACTTAATACTTTTCGTAAGTATTTTTAAAAAAATGTTTTCAATGTATTTTTTGTGTAATTTTCATGTTATATATTTATTTATATTTTTGTATTTTCCTGACAGTTTCCCTGATGAAGGACACAATTAATGTCCGAAATATTGGAATTTTTGAAATAAATTTAAGTACGTAATAACAACTAGTATTTGAGCCCTGACCGATTCCCGAGATTTTTTAACTCTAATTATACTACAAACGGTCGATAACATTTTTTCTATTATATATATATATATATATATATATATATATATATATATATATATATATATATATATATATATATATATATATATATATATATAAATTTATTTTGGTTGCTATATAACTGCAGAAATCAAATTTGAAAATACACGGAATAGCGAATTAATAGTAACAGCCATGGAATTAAAAACAGGAGATGAACAAATGCGTAACGTTTTAAACGTCAAATTATTAGTACCTACCTCTTTCTAGTTCCCTGGTACCTACGTGTCACGATGCTACGTATAAATGATTTTGACAATCTATTATTCTGACATTGACGTTTAAAGCGTTACGCATTTGTTCATCTCCTGTTTTTAATTCCATGGCTGTTACTATTAATTCGCTATTCCGTGTATTTTCAAATTTGATTTCTGCAGTTATAAAGCAACCAAAATAAATTTTGTTTACTGATCCGGATGTAGAATTTTATGCTCAACAACATTTATTTGAAACATTTTTGTCTAAAATAATTAGGGAAGCAATGAAGCAATGCGAACGGAAAAACTGATTTACCATGTTAAACGCCTATGTTTCACTTTTCAATATACACCCGGTATATATATATATATATATATATATATATATATATATATATATATATATATATATATATATATATATATATATTACAGTAAGCCGCCGGACTATTGTTGCACTTGGAAATAGCTACTCGAGCCCTGCGGGTGATCGTAACTATTGCTTGGCAACAAATTTTCGAAAGATCTGTCAAATTATTTTCGATGTATTCTCATTCTCTTGTTACATTGTTACTGAATATTTCACACTCTCGTACAAAAATAGTACTCGTATGTAGGAACACACTTGCGTATAGGGATATTGGAAAACTCGTTCATACTATACCTAAAGTTTTTCAATTACTATGTTTACATGCAGTTTTGAAAATGGTTTGAGTTTTCAGTCAAAATTATGTAAAACTTAACGAAAGTTTGAAAACAGTTTCGGCGCAAGCGCATTTAGATCGTGTAAATGGCAAATAAGTGACAGATCGGAACGAAAAATATAACCTCTTATGTATCGAAAATAGTGTTTGGCTGTAACCTCCTTGGTGTGTAAAATAATGGAAAACAACAAAGAAATCATATTAGAAGCCGTTTTAAAATATCATTTATTTAAGCAACGTTTGACTGAAATCGAAGTGCAAAGGCGAAGGAAACGGTCTAGGAAACTCAGTTTTAAGTCATAACTGACAATTGGTGTTTGTACTTTGTAGGTTAGTACGTTCTAAAAGCGGCAGAAATCTCTGTGAAGTACGCATGCGCAGTCTCAAAACTTAATTTTACCTGTTTACATGACTAGTTTTGCAACTAATTTTCAAGTCAAACCCAAGAATTTTGGTTTTGGTTTGAGTTAACTCAAAACCGTTTTGACACTGTTTACATGGAGATTTTAAAACTCAAAACGTTTTGGAAACGGTTTCAAAACTGCATGTAAACATAGTAAATGAAACCCTTTCCATACTTTATTATAATTGTCTATAGATAGAATGCTATATTACAATTAATTTCATTTCTTTTAATTACAGGTACAACCTGGACTCAAGAAATGATTTGGATGATAGTAAACAATTTAGACTTTGAAGGTGGAAAACAAATTTTAGATGATCGATTTGCTTTTCTAGAGTACGAAATTGTTATTTTATATTTTTATTTATTATAACGGGTGTCAGTTTGAAATCTGTTATAGAATATAGGAAAAACAATGCTGTTATTACAATTTTGCTGTAGTAAGTGACCTATAGTCCGGCAGCCGTAAGCCGAACCTTGTTTTGTTCTGTTTAGTTTTTACCTTCCGCTGACCTGTAAAGGAAGGTATTGGAATCATGAAAAAAATCGGGTAGTGAGATTTTAGTGGATGAGCACGAATTAGGGTCCTTACAACTCATTTTTGATAGTTTGCCGATGATGTCTGTATGTGTGTGCGTGTGCGTGTGCGTGCGTGTGCGTGTACGTGTGCGCGTGCGCGTGTGCGTGTGCGTGTGCGTGTGTGTGTGTGGGTGTGGGTGTGGGTGTGGGTGTGGGTGTGGGTGTGGGTGTGGGTGTGGGTGTGGGTGTGGGTGTGGGTGTGGGTGTGGGTGTGGGTGTGGGTGTGGGTGTGGGTGTGGGTGTGGGTGTGGTGTGGGTGTGGGTGTGGGTGTGGGTGTGGGTGTGGGTGTGGGTGTGGGTGTGGGTGTGGGTGTGGGTGTGGGTGTGGGTGTGGGTGTGGGTGTGGGTGTGGGTGTGGGTGTGGGTGTGGGTGTGGGTGTGGGTGTGGGTGTGGGTGTGGGTGTGGGTGTGGGTGTGGGTGTGGGTGTGGGTGTGGGTGTGGGTGTGGGTGTGGGTGTGGGTGTGGGTGTGGGTGTGGGTGTGGGTGTGGGTGTGGGTGTGGGTGTGGGTGTGGGTGTGGGTGTGGGTGTGGGTGTGGGTGTGGGTGTGGGTGTGGGTGTGGGTGTGGGTGTGGGTGTGGGTGTGGGTGTGGGTGTGGGTGTGGGTGTGGGTGTGGGTGTGGGTGTGGGTGTGGGTGTGGGTGTGGGTGTGGGTGTGGGTGTGGGTGTGGGTGTGGGTGTGGGTGTGGGTGTGGGTGTGGGTGTGGGTGTGGGTGTGGGTGTGGGTGTGGGTGTGGGTGTGGGTGTGGGTGTGGGTGTGGGTGTGGGTGTGGGTGTGGGTGTGGGTGTGTGTGTGTGTATATGTGTGTATATGTGTGTATAATGTGTGTATATGTGTGTGTATATGTGTGTGTGTGTGTGTGTGTGTGTGTGTATGTGTGTGTGTGTGTATGTGTGTGTGTGTATATGTGTGTGTGTGTATATGTGTGTGTGTATATGTGTGTATACGTGTGTATATGTGTGTATATGTGTGTATACGTGTGTATATGTGTGTATATGTGTGTATATGTGTGTATATGTGTGTATATGTGTGTATATGTGTGTATATGTGTGTATATGTGTGTATATGTGTGTATATGTGTGTATATGTGTGTATATGTGTGTATACGTGTGTATATGTGTGTATATGTGTGTATATGTGTGTATATGTGTGTATATGTGTGTATATGTGTGTATATGTGTGTATGTGTGTATGTGTGTTTGTGTGTATGTGTGTGTGTGTGTGTATGTGTGTATATGTGTGTATATGTGTGTATATGTGTGTATATGTGTGTATATGTGTGTATATGTGTGTATATGTGTGTATATGTGTGTATATGTGTGTATATATGTGTATGTGTGTATATGTGTATATGTGTGTATGTGTGTTTGTGTGTATGTGTGTATGTGTGTGTGTGTGTGTGTGTGTGTGTGTGTGTGTGTGTGTGTGTGTGTGTGTGTGTGTGTGTGTGTGTGTGTGTGTGTGTGTGTGTGTGTGTGTGTGTGTGTGTGTGTGTGGTCCGGGCCGATGCCGTCTGTCGGATAACTCAAATACGAATTACCCAAAAATTTTGATATTTGGTATTTTACAATTGTATACGAATAGGAAGAGCTCATTAGATTTTGATACAAATATCTTCACCGGAAGTGATATTTTTGAAGATTGAAAAGATTAAGTGTCAAAAATTTCTATAAATTTGGATAAATATAGTATTTATTTGTAATAAGAATAAGAGGAAAAGTTATTTGAAATTTACGCTATGAAAAAATTGTCTTTATCTGGTAGCATTAAAGAACTGCAGTAAAATTTAAAAAATAAATTTATCAAATAAAACGTTGAAATCTTGTAATCCATGTTCGGTTGATTTTTGTGTCTGCATACAAAATATTGACAGATGAGACGTGTAACAAGTTGGCATACTAGCGCTATATAAGTCATCAGTAAGCTATTAAATGTAGTAACTGAACGGAGGATTGCTTCAACACAGAAGAGTTCTCGTGTGAATGAAACTTTTGATTCAGGTCAGGTGATACTAATTTCTGTGTTTGAATATTTTAGATTTTTATTTGTATATTTAAAATGGGCACCGGATTGTACGTATACATTTCTGTTTAAAGCTTTAAAGTCTAGATACGGCGGAAGGTTGTGTGATGGCCACGTCAGATTTTTCTACATAGATCCGCAATTAATTCGTTCTAAAAAGCCTCGAAGTTTTATGCTTGGGAAATTTTTGACCCAAAAAAAGTTGTCGAAAAGTAATGGAAATGCTCATATATATATATATATATATATATATATATATATATATATATATATATATATATATATACACAGGGTGTAACAGAAATAAGTGCTTTAAACTTAACTAGTAATGTAACTCGTCGTGAGGAACAATGTTCCGTAAAAATTTTCTTAGAAATCGCATTTTTTAAAAGCATTTTTTCAACCCCGTCGAGTCGTTCCACATAATTATTTACTTCAGTAGCATTACCCATGAAATCATTGTTATTGTCAATTGATTGTTGTGTCACTTGTTCCAATTAAGTTTTGACATAAGTAATATTTTGGTAATAAATCAGATATTACAAATAAAAATCTTTCAAAATGCCTGCGTTTACAAATGACGAATATACAGACATTGTGTTGACCTATGGTGAAGCTCTGGGAAACGGTGCTCAAGCCCAACGAATTTACATGGAACGTTTTCCAAATCGTCGTGTGCCTCATGTGCGCACATTTGTAAATGTTGTACAACATCTCCGTGATTATGGATCGTATAATCCTGCAGCTCAAGATCATTGTAGGGAACGTCATCATCACATTGAACATGTTGAAGAGGCTATTTTGGATGGCATTGAAGCTCAGCCTGAAACCAGTACACGGAGACTATCATCACAATACGGAGTATCACATACGACAGTTTGGAGGATTTTAAAAGAACAACATCTACATCCATACCATGTACAAAAAGTACAACATTTATTACATATAGATCCACCTCGTAGACGTCAATTTTGCGAATGGGCTATTGGTAAAATACAAGAGCAGCAACATTTTTTATCACTTGTATTGTCAACTGATGAGGCGGGATTTACAAGAGAAGGTATTTTCAACATGCACAACACACACATTTGGACAAACGAAAACCCGCACGCTATCAAGGAAAACAACTACCAGCAGCGATTTTCTTTAAATGTTTGGGCAGGAATCATAGGTGGACAACTCATATAATGCCGCAGCGTTTAAATGGACAAGAATACCTTCATTTTTTAGATACTATGCTTTTCGACTTACTTGAGGATTAACGCTAGCAATTCTTGGAAATATGTGGTTTATGCATGATGGTGCTCCTTGTCATAATGCACTCATTGTACGAGACTGGCTGGATGACAATTTTCCTGAACGATAGATAGGACGAGGCGGCCCTGTTCCGTGGCCTGCAAGATCGCCAGACTTGAATCCGTGCGACTTTTTTTTGTGGGGATACATGAAGGACTTGGTGTACTCAGCTCCAATTAATTCAATTCAAGTTTTAGAAGAAAGAATAGAAAATGCAGCGACAATCATCCGTGACAACAGACAAGCGCTGGAGAGGGTTGTAGAATCGTTTCACCGACGCCTGCAGTGTTGTATTGACACAAACGGAGGCCACTTTGAACATTTATTATAATTATTTATTCTCTTCACTTTAACACAAAATACACTTGAAAACAGTACAACCTTTAACACATTTTTATCTTTCTTTGTCATATTTAATTTCCCAAGTCCCTTCACCTTCAAGTCATACTCATCACTCACACGCACACGAATCAGCTGATTGCAGCTTGCAGCATTGCGCAATGCGCACAACAAAAATAACTGCGCAACAAATAACAGGCAGTTCTAGCACTATCACTGCGCAGAATAACAAGAACAGCGCAGCATAAATTAAATTAATAGTGAACATGTGTTTTTGTTTTGACAGTCGGTAATTGTTGTTTTTTAATTTGATTGTTGATGTGTTCCATAGGCGGGTACTCAAATTTGTGACAAATCTTTGAAGAATTTTAACTCATAAACTAGAAGAGTTAGGAAATAATTGATTACGGTACATTATTTATCTCGTCGAGGGACATTACAGGTTAAAATTAAAGCACTTATTTCTGTTACATCCTATATATATATATATATATATATATATATATATATATATATATATTCTTCAATAGGTACACTCGAGGAACAACTACCTTGTGCAAAAGCAAATAGACATTTATAGCATTGTACCATGGAAATATTGTTTTTAACAAATAATGACATATTTTTAAAGATAATTATTTTGTATAATTATTATAAGTGTAACTAAATACAGAAAGGAAAGTATGAAAAAACATAAAAAAATCTACTGTGGCCAGCACACGACCTCTCGCCTTATCTGCTAATTCTACTAATCTAATAAATAGCTTTACTTTACATTTTAATAGTTTCATGTTCATGTAATATGTAAACGATAATGTAAACTAAGATGCAAGCAAAGGATGTCAAGTGTACTGTCACTGTCATATAATAACTCAAATTTTGTATAGAAATAAATTTCATATCATGGACAACAAAATACTGAAATTTCAAAAAAGTAGATTTAAATTGTTCTATAGGTTATAAATGGTACAGAAAATTCTTTAAACAAAATTTCTGTTATATTTAATGAAACATATATTATCATAAATGCTTTATTTATCGTGATAATTTAAGAAAAATCATATTGCTGTATATGAAAAGTCTTACTTCCGGTTTATGCATTGGTAATTTGAAACATAAATCATTTTGCTGAACTAGAAATTGTGCAGTTACTGGAAGGTCAAAGCTTCAGGATATTTTTGACGTCAGAGACAAAAGTTTAGAATTACAATTGCCGTAAAATGTCCGAAGGTGTACAAACAAACTCACTTTCAATATAACTACAACATTCTGCATGAAATGTCATTATTTTTATCAAATTACAAAATTGATCTGTCAGTTTTTAGATATTGTTATTGTTTTCAGCTCTCACAGCAAGCCTACCTGATTTGTTTTTCTTAAATTTGAAAATATTTTATTTCCAATATATTTTTATTAATTTTGAATATTTCCCACTTTCGTAGAAAAAAATAATATGTAACACACTTGCAGAAAGGGTCATTGAAAAACTCGTATGATAGGAGAAGTCGCTAACGCTCGTGCTCCAACTGTCATACTAGTTTTTCAATGAAGCCCTTTCCGCATAGTCCGTCAGCCCGCTGCCAAAAAGTGTAATGATAGTATAACGTATGCTCTCTAGGGTTTTGGCAGTTATGTATACAGGTTGGTGGAGGTGAAATGCGAACATAGGGAACATACATGACAATCGAACTTTCATGTCAGGTATCTTGATATAGTTTGTAGTAGTGTCACAAAACAAAGTAATGTGAATTTGTGTGGCAAAAAGAGTAATCAATAAAAGAAGTAATAATAAAATACAGTGGCGGTGCGTGACTCCTAAGTTAGGTGAGGCTAAAAAAAAATGCGCCGCAGGCGAATTTTTTTTTTGGTTCAAGGTCAAATGCTTTAAACGCCTTTAAATACTTTGTATCATAATTTCAATGAAACTTTCTAAAATCAATAAAACAATAGAACTTTATTTCATTACTTAAATAAATAATTTTTTTGTGAGTCAAGATAAAACGCTATAATCGTAAAAACAGCAGATAATATTTTTTAAATTTTGTTTTTTCTAACGCACAAGAGTATATTTAGTACGTCCACAAAAAGTACATACATATTTAAATAAAGTAGGTAACAGAATAGAAAATAGAATAGAAAAAACATTCAACAATACGCGACTAGCGTTCTGCAGCTCTCGGTAAAACAACATTCAAGCGTGAGGCGAACAAATTTTATCTGTTCTTGATTATTATGATTCTTATTCTGTCCATATATATATTAAATATTTATAATAAATATTTAATTAATATAATTTTATTTATTTGTTCATAATATAGAAATGTTGAATAGTAGTTGAATGATGTCATTGTTTATTATTTAAATATTGATAAAACTATTACAAGTTCTATTTGTTAGATTTTACATTTATTCTTATTGGTTATTCATAATTTTTATTAGAAACTATTAGTTTCAAAACATAACTAATTATAAAATAGCATTCACAACAATAAATAAGACAAGCAATCAACAACAAAGTAAAAATAAACTTTGTTTCTTCACGTGTATTTAGTTGTGTGCGCTAGGCTATACGAGGCTGTGCGCTGTGTATGTGTGTGCGGTGTGCCTTGCGCGAAGACAGACGATATTTCCCTAGCCTCTCTCTAGGCCTCTCCACCGCATGAACATACGAGAATACACACACGTCACTCCGTCGCTCGGTCGCACTGCCGATGAATGAAACCAACCGTTGCAGCAGCAGCCTCACTGTACACATTATTTATGATTCGCGCGAAAATAACACTATTTAAATACTTTTTTTGCATTATTGTGCAACAATAATTATTTTTAAATAAATATGTAGTCGATTTATAATAAAAAATGAATTAGATAAATAAAATTATAATAAAAATAAAAAATTTAAAATTACGATTTTACGCGGTGAGGCTCAGCCTCACCTGCCTCATCTGACGCACCGCCACTGATAAAATATTAAAGTGCATTTAAACTTTCTCGTTCTGCTCGTATCCATTATTATGCAAAGAAAATATTTTAATGAAAATAAAAATTTCAATAATATGACACCTATTTTGACATTGACAGTACTTATTCCACGTATATCAAGATGCCTATCATGATAACTCCATTGTCATATATTTCCCTATGTTCGCATTTCAGCTCCACCAACCTGTATAATGATCAATGAACAAGCAAAATTAGCGGGGGAGCGTGGAACTTGCACTAGACAAGTTGTTAGTTTATTGCTTTAAAAATCACATTTTGCGATGATAGTATAACGAATGCCGAGCATACAAAACGATGTTTCATTAAAAAACAACCATCGGAAAACGATTGGCATACGTGCAGCGTGGGCCCTAAGGGTCAGCATGCGCCCTAAAAGTTAATTTAAACGTAGACTGGTATTTTTTAAATAGTGTTATGTTGCGCGCCTCACGCGTTACTGACGCTAATCTGCTAATCAACTACAACATCAGCTCTTACTACTGCGGCGTTCGACAGCTAAATGAAGCGCGCAGATCACAAATTTTTCGCTGATGTAAACTTGGTTTCCGACTAGACCAATCAGAACGCTCAAATCGTAAGCCCTATCTTGCCTCATACTATTATTCTTATTTGGAACAGACTATAAGCGACTGACAGTACTACTTCGCAACTGCCTTGTATTACGTTCTTTATTTATTTAAGTTCAGCAGTTCAGTTCAATCAAAGTTTTTACCAAAAGCGAGATGTACTATGTGAGACTCAAGAATGGTATTGGGTTTTTTTGACAAATTAATATCAAAAAGCTGACATAAATAATGAATACCAACACAAAATAATTTTTATACCAACATAAAAAAAATTCACCAATATTCAACATTAAACTTTGAATTTTTGTCCCATCGGATTTGTATGCCGTTCGAAAATTTACATAATTAGGTGTATATCCAACTAAAACCACAATGGCATACGTTATACTGTCATAGCAATAGTTAGAAAATTCGCGCAACTTTTTATCGGATCAAAACATTTGTGTTCCAATCGATTCGTATGCCGTTCGACAAAATTGCAGAATTAGATGCATATATCATAAAAAAAACCAATGGCATACGTTATACTATCATTGAAAATTGGCCGGAAATTTTGCACTCTTCTTTCACGTATGCCACCGGTTAAGACCCTTGCGAATCGTATGCCGGTGATTTTTACAATTATTCTCATCGCAATGAATCATGTATTACAAGGGCATACGTTATACTATTATCGCAATTATTTTAATAATTATACACAGGTAAACAGGTGTGAAGATTGTCAGACCCGCGGAAACGGTATGCCCTTTGATAATTGTGCATTAAATGACAAAATCTGTTGAATTTCAAAAGGGCATACGTTATACTATGATTCTGCAATGACGTATCTCCTAACACTTTTAGGGCGCATGCTGACCCTTAGGACCCACGCTACACGTATGCCGATCGTTTTCCGATGGATGTTTTTTAATGAAACATCGTTTTGTATGCTCGGCATACGTTATACTATCATCGCAAAATGTGATTTTTTAAAGCAATAAACTAACAACTTGTCTAGTGCAAGTTCCACGCTCACCCGCTAATTTTGCTTGTTCATTGATCATTATATACATAACTGCCAAAACCCTAGAGAGCATACATTATACTATCATTACACTTTTTGGCAGCGGGCTGACGGACTAACACTTGTATTCCAATATACTATTGTCGCACACTTAGGTACTTTGCAACACACTTGCGACAAACAGCTGCTTTCAACATTAAAAACAATGTAGATACATGATAACTTTCTCTCTGAGCAAATCTTAAAATTTTAGTTACACTAAAATCCTAGTAAATTTTATTTATCTTATAGAAAAATGTACGTAGAATTAAATGCAAAAACCGGAAGTCGATATCATTATCCGTTTGGAAGTTACAGTTCATTAAACATAATGAACACGAAGATTCTTAAAATTTCACAGTTTTTCCTCGGAGAAAATCTTAAAATTTTGGTTTCATTGAAGCCTTTGTAAATTTTTAATATTATTTAAATTTTTAATAAAATTTACGTAGAATTGAAAGTAAGAAACCGGAAGTCGATATCATTATTCGTTTAAAAGTTACAGTTCATTAAACACAAAAAATACGAAAAAAGTAAGAATTTTTCAACTTTCTCTTAAAAAAAAAGATATATGCAACACAGCCTCTGCAGGACCCCTAGGGGTGGCTCCACTATTTTTTTAAAGAGTGAGATCTCATGTATATGTTTACCGACTTTCATGCTTCTAACACAAAACGCAATGTTCAAGCCTTTAACGTCCGCATTATATACATATAGCTGAAGACGCCATTTTGAATAAAACAAGATGCCCAAAGGTACCCGGTATTTTTCGATTCCTTATACCTAGAGCAAATAATTTCAACAATAAAAAAAATCTGACGTGGCCATCACACAACCTTCCGCCGTATCTAGACTTTAAAGCTTTAAACAGAAATGTATACGTACAATCCGGTGCCCATTTTAAATATACAAATAAAAATCTAAAATATTCAAACACAGAAATTAGTATCACCTGACCTGAATCAAAAGATTCATTCACACGAAAACTCTTCTGTGTTGAAGCAATCCTCCGTTCAGTTACTACATTTAATAGCTTACTTATGACTTATATAGCGCTAGTATGCCAACTTGTCACACGTCTCATCTGTCAATATTTTTTATGCAGAAACAAAAATCAACCGAACATGGATAACAAGATTTCAACGTTTTATTTGATAAATTTATTTTTTAAATTTTACTGCAGTTCTTTAATGCTACCAGATAAAGACAATTTTTTTTATAACGTAAATTGCAAATAACTTTTCCTCTTATTCTTATTACAAATAAATACTATATTTATCCAAATTTATAAAAAAATTTGACACTTAATCTTTTCAATCTTCAAAAAATATCACTTCCGGTGAAGATATTTGTACCAAAATCTAATGAGCTCTTCCTATTCGTATACAATTGTAAAATACCAAATATCAAAATTTTTGGGTAATTCGTATTTGAGTTATCCGACATCCGGCATCGGCCCGGACCACACACACACATACACACACACATACACACACATACAGACACACACACACACACACACACACACACACACACACACACACACACACATACACACACATACACACACATACACACACATACACACGCATACACACACATACACACACATACACACACATACACACACACATACACACACATACACACACCCATACACACACATACACACACATACACACACATACACACACATACACACACATACACACACATACACACACATACACACACATACACACACATACACACACATACACACACATACACACACATACATACACACACACACACACACACACACACACACACACACACGCACGCACGCACACGCACATGCACACGCACACGCACTCTTCTCATGTACTAAACCAATAAAAAAAACGCACGGTAAAATTTCTTATTGCTTATAATTACGTATTGAAATTTTATTCTTGAAAAATTATTTATTGAAATAATAGGCAATTGTTGAATTGCAAAAATAAATTAATAACGGCAATTGCTAATATAACAGTTTATTTTAATGTTCGAAAATGCTCTATTTTAAAGAAGTTACCTAAATTTTTTCTACATAGATGAAAAAAATTGGTTTTTACGTGAAAAATCCGCAATTAATTCGTTCTAAAAAGCCTCAAAGTTTCATGCTTGGGAAAAAAAGTTGTCGAAAAGTTGTCGAAAAGTAATGGAAATGCTCATATATATATATATATATATATATATATATATATATATATATATATATATATATATATATATATATATATATATATATACCGGGTGTTTTTTTGAAAACTTTCCACCTAAATATCTCGGGCACCGCGGTACGGATCGAAAATCGGCGAAAATACGGGTTTGACGAATTTGAGGGGGAAGAAAAACCGTGTAATTAGTTTTCTGCCCAAAGTGGGCATACTGCCCATATTGGGGTCAACTTTATTTTTTTAAATGGGAACCCTACTTTTTTATTTTGGCAACGTGTTCTCCGCGAAAAAAGAAGAAACTTTTGTACGAATTGTTTTTTCCCCCACCCCAATATTTCGAGTTATCAGCGCGGGAAAGTGAAAAAATTTGAATTTAAAAATGTGTTTTTTCAGAAACCGTGGAACCCAGCCAAAAATGCTGAAACACGGGTTCAATGAATTTGAGGGGAAAGAATTATCATATAATTTTTTCTGACCCGTGTCAGAATGGGAACCCAATTTTTTATTATTGCATCGTGTTCTACATGCAAAAAACAATATTTTGTAGATATTATTATTATATTATTATGTTATTCTGAGATATTAAGCTGGAAAGTTTTAAAAAAAACACATTTCAAAATTCAAATTTTTTCACTTTCCCGCGTTGATAACTAGAAATATTGGGATGGGGGAAAAAAACGTTTCCTACAAAAGTTTCTTATTTTTTGCGTAGAACACGTTGCCAAAATAAGAAAGTGGGGTTCCCATTTAAAAAAAACAAGCTGACCCCACTATGGGCAGAAAACTAATTACATGGTTTTTCTTCCCCCTCAAATTCATCGAACCCGTATTTCGCCGATTTTCGATCCGTGTCGCGGTTCCCGAGATATTTAGGTGGAAAGTTTTCAAAAAAACACCCTGTATATATACAGGCTGAGTCATCGAAATGCCCGTCTTCGATATCTCCCTTGTCGTTAAAAATACAGCATAAAATTATTAACAGAATTTTTCGTCTACTCAAGGAGCATAACTTAAAATTATTTTCACATAAACAGGCTGTTTCATAATGACTTGACAATAATTGTTCGTCGTTTTTTAAATGAAACACCCTATATATTTTGATTTGTATTAGATTTACCTATACGAACATCTAAATTTCATTTTAGTTTTTCGCGGCGTTGCCAAGTTATTAAATTTTTTCTCTAAAAAAAGCCGAATACACGTATTGTTTTATAAAGGCGTACTGAAGTTATTTTAATAGTAAAAATTATGAATTTTTTTTTCTGAACAACTGTAACTATACTCTTTGTTCTGACATAACTTTTTTAAATGTTATTATACAGGGTGCTCAGTATAGATAATCAAATTTAGTCAATTTCAAATGGCTATAACTCGTCATTTTCAAATGGAACACCCTATATTTTGTTATTCTGTTGTGTGTATTTTTGCATCTTCTTATGTTATAAAAGGTGTCCTATGCCTAAAAACATTAATTTAATTAATTTCGAAATGTGTGGAGATATCGACGACGGGCATTTCGATGACTCAGCCTGTATATATATATATATATATATATATATATATATATATATATATATATATATATATATATATATATATATATATATATATATACAGGGTGTAACAGAAATAAGTGCTTTAAATTTAACCAGTAATGTAACTCGTCGTGAGGAACAATGTTCCGTAAAATTTTTTTTAGAAATCGCATTTTTAAAAAGCATTTTTTCTACCCCGTAAATTGACGAGTCGTTCCACATAATTATTTACTTCAGTAGCATTGCCCATGAAATCATTGTTATTGTCAATTGATTGTTGTGTCACTTGTTCCAATTAAGTTTTGACATAAGTAATATTTTGGTAATAAATCAGATATTACAAATAAAAATCTTTCAAAATGCCTGCGTTTACAAATAACGAATATACAGACATTGTGTTGACCTATAGTGAAGCTCTGGGAAACGGTGCTCAAGCCCAACGAATTTACATGGAACGTTTTCCAAATCGTCGTGTGCCTCATGTGCGCACATTTGTAAATGTTGTACAACATTCCGTGATTATGGATCGTATAATTCTGCAGCTCAAGAACATAGTAGGGAACGTCATCATCACATTGAACATGTTGAAGAGGCTATTTTGGATGGCATTGAAGCTCAGCCTGGAACCAGTACACGGAGACTATCATCACAACACGGAGTATCACATACGACAGTTTGGAGGATTTTAAAAGAAAAACATCTACATCCATACCATGTACAAAAAGTACAACATTTATTACATATAGATCCACCTCGTAGACGTCAATTTTGCGAATGGGCTATTGGTAAAATACAAGAGCAGCAACATTTTTTATCACTTGTATTGTCAACTGATGAGGCGGGATTTATAAGAGAAGGTATTTTCAATATGCACGCACACACATTTGGACAAACGAAAACCCGCACGCTATCAAGGAAAACAACTACCAGCAGCGATTTTCTTTAAATGTTTGGGCAGAAATCATAGGTGGACGACTCATTGGTCCTCATATAATGCCGCAGCGTTTAAATGGACAAGAATACCTGCATTTTTAGATACTATGCTTTTCGACTTACTTGAGGATTTGCCGCTAGCAATTCTTGGAAATATGTGGTTTATGCATGATGGTGCTCCTTGTCATAATGCACTCATTGTACGAGACTAGCTGGATGAGAATTTTCCTGAACGATGGATAGGACGAGGCGGCCCTGTTCCGTGGCCTGCAAGATCGCCAGACTTAATTCGTGCGACTTTTTTTTGTGGGGATACATGAAGAACTTAATTATTAATTCAATTCAAGTTTTAGAAGAAAGAATAGAAAATGCAGCGACAATCATCCGTGACAACAGACAAGCGCTGGAGAGGGTTGTAGAATCGTTTCACCGACGCCTGCAATGTTGTATTGACACAAACGGAGGCCATTATGAACATTTATTATAATTATTTATTCTCTTCACTTTAACACAAAATACACTTGAAAACAGTACAACCTTTAACACATTTTTATCTTTCTTCGTCATATTTAATTTCCCAAGTCCGTTCACCTTCAAGCAGGGTTGGCAAAAAACATGTTTTTTTTATTTTAAACAAAAAAACTGTTTTTTTTGTTTAAAACTGTTTTTTTGTTTAAAACGTGTTTTTTACTGATTTAAAAAAAACATGTTTTAAACACACAAAATCAATGTTTTAATCAGCAAGGAGTTCTGAAATATGCATCATTACGCACTATGGCGATAAATATGCTGGAGATTCCCCTACCTATACTTATTATTATGGTTATGGGTGACAACAATAGTGAGAAACAGTATATGTTATAGGTACACTATTATTAGCAATATGAACTTTGTTTTGTTACGTAGATAAAGTATTAAAAATGTTTAAAACGTGTTTCAACTATATGTTTAAAACGTGCTTTAAAAACTTGCTTTGTTTTAAACAAGTTTTAAACATTTGTTTAAAACAAAATGTTTTAAACGTGCCAACCCTGCCTTCAAGTCATACTCATCACTCACACGCACACGAATCAGCTGATTGCAGCTTGCAGCATTTCGCAATGCGCACAACAAAAATAACTGCGCAACAAATAACAGGCAGTTCCAGCACTATCACTGCGCAGAATAACAAGAACAGCGCAGCATAAATTAAATTAATAGTGAACATGTGTTTTTGTCGGTAATTGTTGTTTTTTAATTTGATTGTTGATGTGTTCCATAGGCGGATACTCAAATTTGTGACAAATCTTTGAAGAATTTTAACTCAAAAACTAGAAGAGTTAGGAAAAAATTGATTACGGTACATTATTTCTCTCGTCGAGGGACATTACAGATTAAAATTAAAGCACTTATTTCTGTTACACCCTATATATATATATATATATATATATATATATATATATATACAGGGTATCTGTTTATAAATGATCCAGCATTTATCTCGCTTATTTGTTGATTTAGCGTTTTTTTGTCAAATACACAAAACGCTTAATCAACAAATAAGCGAGATAAATGCTGGTACAGACACCCTGTATATGTATATATATATATATATATATATATATATATACCGTGAGTTTCATTTAACGTGAAATATGGGATCTTTCATATCCATGGTTACGAATTTGACAGCAATATATTAGAGCGATTCATTTAAAATAGAACATAGGCTGTCATTATCAAATAAATATTACCTATCAATTAGGGTTGTGTTGTTGAAAATAAGGTATACAATTGAAGAACAGGTGCAAATGATACGTTGGTATTATGCAGATGTTAGCCTCAGACAAGTACCTATCTGATTTATTTCGTGTATTTGAGAATTTGTTATAAATTGTATTCTGAAAAAATATCTATTAAATGTTTATATTTCTTGCAACTTTTTTCATATCTAAAATGATAGAAATACATACATATTTCATTTGCTATGTTCTATTTTAAATGAAACGCTCTAATACATTGCTGTCAAATTCGTAACCATGGATATGAATGATGTCATGTTTCACGTTAAATAAAACTCACGGTATATATATTTATGGACAGAAAATGTGTTTTTTGGTCCAGCAGGTGTATGTTTGACACATAGCAGGTTTAGTTATGTTTAATCATTATAAATAGTAATTTATGGTGGGATTCTGAGCATTATCTTAAAATTCTATAAACTTATAGATCTATAACTTATGGAAAATCCGTAACTGACAGTCTTATAGATTTCGCTAAAATGGTATTCTGACTGCATGTCTATAACTTTTGACATTTGTAAATTTTTCTTATAGAATCTTAAAAAGGTTTGTATTTACAACTTTCGTATAAAATTTATAGGTCATTAACTATAGCAAAATTTCAAAAATAGTAGATACTCGATATATGGAACGGATTAACGCTAATATGATATCAATTTGAAATGTTTTTTAACTTTATTATTATAACCACTCATCATCAAATTTTTATATTATGTTATTTAAATATAGCAGAAGAAAAACTTGATATAAGCGTTAATTTTTCGTAATTTCGTGACGAGCAATAAATGAAAACAGAAATAGACTACTTTACCCAATCATATAAATATTTATTTTATAGCTTAAGAGGCCCGTCTACTACCTAAAATCCAGCATAAAATGTACTAACGTAGCGAGTGTTTTGTGGCCAGTACAATAATGGTAAAATTTTATTTCAACCAGGCTTTAATAGAGAAAAAAATGGATCTACAGATGTGCCTTTTTAAAATTTTGAATAAAAAATTGTATATGAATATAAAAATTCCGAAAAATACAAAAAAAATCCCATTTTATGCAAAATTTACACGGTTATATCTCATGATACAAATTAATTTTTAAAACTTTAAAAAGGCACATCTGTAGATCCATTCTTTCTCTATTAAATGTTATTAAATTAATTATCCTGAATTCAATAATAATATTTTTTATTTTATTTTTGCTGGTAACCATCCTACAGGATTAACTCCCAATTACAGAATGGTAGATGTTATTATAGTGGAATCCAACCACTCGGACCCAGTGGTATTATTGTCGGTTGCGCTGGGAATCGAACTGGGGACCGCTAGCATGCTAGGCAGACCCTCTACCGCTGAGCTAACCACTGGCCGTGACAGATTGACAGATGACAGATTACTCGCAACGAAAACACTTTTACAGTATTTTTCAACTTCAAAATGACATTGCATTGCTAGGATGCGGCAAAGTACGAGTTTCGGGCAGGGTTGGCAAAAAACATGTTTTTTTAATTTTAAACAAAAAAAACTGTTTTTTTGTTTAAAACTGTTTTTTTTTGTTTAAAACGTGTTTTTTACTGATTTAAAAAAAACATGTTTTAAACACACAAAAAACAAGGAGTTCTGAAATATGCATCATTACGCACTATGGCGATAAATATGCTGGGGATTCCCCTACCTATACTTATTATTATGGCTATGGGTGACAACAATAGTGAGAAACAGTATATGTTATAGGTACACTATTATTAGCAATATGAACTTTGTTTTGTTACGTAGATAAAGTATTAAAAATGTTTAAAACGTGTTTCAAATATATGTTTAAAACGTGTTTTAAACATGTTTTAAACATGTTTAAAACGTGTTTTAAAAACTTGCTTTGTTTTAAACAAGTTTTAAACATTTGTTTAAAACGAAATGTTTTAAACGTGCCAACCCTGGTTTCGGGCTGGTTTCAGGCAGCCCTAGTAGTGGGAAAAAAGTGGAATGAAAAAAAAAGTAAAATCGAGAGTATTCTAGGAATTCGGTAAAAACGTAGACGAGCCGGTTAACAAGGCGTAGTGTTTGTGAAAAACTGACATTAGTAAAAATGTGGTGTACAAGATTATAATGTGAAACGCAATAATTTATTATTGTGTATGTGTATTGCCAGAGGTCTCATTTCGATACGCAATACTTTGTTTTAAAATAGTCCAGCGCCAATCATGCAATAGTCGTAAAAAGAAATTGGGAACTTAAGAAAACACTAAATTCCTCTGAAAAAAGATATTTGGTTCATAATTTTGTGCTATATGTAGGTACATATAAAAATAAAGCATAGGTATTATCCGTAATTGTGTTCAATGTCAGAAATGCGAATTTCACCCTTTTTCAGTAATAAACATTTTCCCGTCACAATTTTCGATTCTAATATACCTTTTTAAACAACACTGAGTTTCTGGGTATAAACATTGAAGATATGTACTTTATTTTTATTATGAAAATCTCACTGTAGAAAAATTGCAAATCGACTTGTAACGTTTTTATTTATTTAGATGAAGTGTAAAATCAGAAAAACACGTATATTTATATAACAAGTTTATTAACGAAAAGTAAGAAATAAAAGTGAATGATAATTAAATAAACACGCACTATTAATTAAACTTAAAACACTAATTACACACTAATATTATTGATTAAATAATATAGGGGAAGATTTTTAAAGCTGTAGGAATTCTGTGTTGCGCGAAAAATTTTCCGAAAACGTGAGCGCCATCTAAGTTTTGGAAAAAATCACTTTTCACTCATAGCATCTCATAGTAACCGCCGCAAGATACCAACTCTGAGTACACTATGTGAAGAGGCGTCAAACGAATAGGTAAATGATTTGTAAACTTCAATATCTAATAAGAGTAATACAAGTTTGGATCTTGAATTTTAAACAGAGTTTGGTTTAAATATTGTTACTATCTTCTTGGAGATAGTGCGCGGGCACGCGGCTAGACCCAGGGAGGCAGGGTCGGAGTCAGTTACTTTTATTAAATATTTCATAAATAAACAATTTATACTTAGCTTTAATGGGCACCATTCTGCCAGAAAAATACGCGGGCGAGGCGCGCATACGTTTCCCTGAAATGGAGGAAATGGGGGTGCAATATTTACACAATACACAATAAATAAGGCCGTCAATAATAATTATATTCAAAATTAAGAACCTATCAAAGTTAATATCGATATTCAATAATATACAACTATTATTCCAGTTACTTAACCCTACGATGAAATCTAAAGTAGCAGAAAATAAGGCTGAGCCTTTGATGGAAACATAAATGAGGATAATACAAAATAAAGAGGCTGTGGCCACAGAAAAAAAATTGTAGTGCAAGTACTTGCGTAACGCCAAGGGGCTGATGGGCCAGCCCGGTACTGAAGTAGATGAGCGGTGACCTCGCGAAGCGAGGTGTTGTCGATGTTGGCTAGTGAAGTTGCCTTTAATTAATTTCGAAATTAATGTTTTTAGGCACACGACACCCTTTATAACATAAGAAGATGCAAAAATACACACAACAGAATAATAAAATATAGGGTGTTCCCGGGAACCTGGGGCACCGGACCTGGGCATATACGTCATCCTCTGGAGTTTTCCTGAATTTATCATGCTAGCTGAAAGAAAACTGGCATTCGGGGGTTTCTTGGGGTTCAAATTACCAAAAATGATTAATTCGAAGGTAAGGGAATGATGAGTAAAGCCTTTTATGGAACATTTGAAATAATGTGCATGTTTAATTGACCTAATTAGCGAATAGAAGTAAGGTTGCAGTACAATTTTTTTATATAATTTCAATTTTGTTTTATAGTAATAATTGTATGCACATTTTACGAAATATTTACATTATTTAACTGTAATAAGTTGTGCCTGTCTGTATAAGAGAGTGTCAATATTAACTCACACAAAGGTACCTTTAAAATAAAGACGTATATGTCCAGGTACGGTGCCCCCAGGTACCCGGGAGAGGGATGCCGATAGCCGATTCGAGATCAGCGCCCCAAGAAACCCCCAGATACCGATTTTCTTTCAGTTCGCATGATAAATTCAGGAAAACTCCACAGGATGACGTATATGCCCAGGTCCGGTGCCCCAGGTACCCGGGAGAGGGTTGCCGATTCGAGATCAGCGACCCCCGAAAAACCCCCAGATACCGATTTTATTTCAGTTTGCATAATAAATTCAGTAAAACTCCAGGGGATGACGTATATGCCCCCCGTTCGGTGCCCCAGGTACCCGGGAGAGGGTTGCCGATGGCCGATTCGAGATCAGCGCCCCAGGAAACCCCCGGATGCCGGTTTTCTGCCGCCTTGCACGATAATTTCAGGAAAACTCCAAGGGATGACGTATATGTCCAGGCACGGTGCCCCAGGTACCCAGTAGGCTGAATTTAATGTCAGATTCGGATTCTGCGACCTCGAACCTTTGGGGACCCGCACTGGTGCAATTGCAGTCGTTATTCGCCAAGTTATTAATTTTTAAACTACTTCCTGCAAAAATGCACTTTTCAGAATGCATTTTGCAGTGCACAAATGCAATTTGCAAACCCAAGCGGATCACAAGTAGTCACAAAGTTTCTATTTAATTTTAGGAAGCCAATGCAAAGAACCCCATTTCGATCCATCTTACTGCGCAAAAAACGGGAAGTGGATTAGTATATTGACTCGACTAAAGTCGTTATGCAACACCTGTATATGTGAAAATAATTTTAAGTTATGCTCCTTGAGTAGACGAAAAATTCTGTTAATAAATTTATGCTGTATTTTTAACGACAAGGGAAATATCGATGACGGGCATTTCGATGACTCACTCTATATACATATATATATATATATATATATATATATATATATATATATATATATATACCGGGAGTTTTTTTTATTAGTAAATATAGATCTTGTCATTACCATAGTTACAGTGTTCCAGAATGACAGCAATGCATTGGAGCGTCTTTTTTATCAGTAAACATAGGGATAATTACATACCTACTAAAATAAATATGAAATATAAATTAAAGAAATGATAAATTATTTATTTATATTTTCTACACTTAAAAACTAGGTAGATACCTACATTAAACTAATGGGAATTTTTTTAATCGATTTAAATGCTCAAAATTGGAACCATTAACTTCTAAACAATATCCTAAACGATTATAAAAATAATTTATAGCATTTAGTCCAGTCAAATTAGGTTTTTTAGTGGAAAAAATTAGTAGAAAGCTGGATTTTGGTATACACTTTCCCAATACCTTTATGAACAACATACTAAAAGTCTCAATCGATTGGACTGGAGCTTCGTCCGCCAGTTTGAAAAAATGGCCGCCGTCTATTGTTTTTAATTTTTATCTCGTAAATGATTAATATTACGAAAAACCAGTTAGTAACAAATTGTAGAGCACAAAATTTTCTATAAAATGGTAGACATGTTTTTTTTATGAAAGTGGTACAGTTTTCGAGAAAATCGTGAAAATGTAATTTGAAAAAAACGATAAATTTTGATCAAGTAGTAGTTTATGTCTCATCATACGAAAACGGCTGTAATTTTTTTATGAATAAAAATATGGATTTTCGGTTTGCAGAATCCAATTTCCTGAATACTCTTCTATGAGTAAAATTATTTTCAAATTTTTTGACGTATGGGTTTAGTCACAATTTAAGGATATTCTTACAAAAGTTTAACTTCTAATTGGATAAAGTTATTGACATCGGGATTTCGGCATACGATTCTCTATAAAATTTGTCACGGTAAATTAAACACCAAAATGTAAAATAAAAAACAAATTTTTTGTTAAACTTTTGTAAGAGTATCCTTAAATTGTGACTAAACCCGTGCGTCAAAAAATTTGAAAATAATTTTACTCATAGAAGAGTATTCAGGAAATTGGATTCTGCTAACCGGAAATCCATATTTTTATTCATAAAAAAATAACAGCCGTTTTCGTATGATGAGACATAAACTACCACTTGATCAAAATTTATTGTTTTTTTCAAATTACATTTTCACGATTTTCTCGAAAACTGTACCACTTTCATAAAAAAACATGTATACCATTTTATAGCAAATTTTGTGCTCTACAATTTGTTACTGTTTTTTCGTAATATTAATCATTTACGAGATAAAAATTAAAAACAATAGACGGCGGCCATTTTTTCAAACTGGCGGACGAAGCTTCAGTCCAATCGATTGAGACTTTTAGTATGTTGTTGATAAAGGTATTGGGAAGGTGTATACCAAAATTCAGCTTTCTACTAATTTTTTCCACAAAACGATAATATGATCTAATTTGACTGGACTAATTTGCTGGGGAGTAATATTTTGGGAAGCAGCACTAATTCGATTTTTTAATTGTTCAACATTCATTCTGTCACCATTGTACACATTATTTTTTAAGTGTCTACCTAGTTCTTAAATTCTCATTAGTTTAATGAATCTACCTAGTTCTTAAGTGTAGAAAACATAAATAAATAATTTATCATTTCTTTAATTTATATTTCATATTTATTTTCGTATGTTAATTATCCCTATGTTAACTGATAAAAAAATCTGACGTGGACACCACATGACTTCCTTGTACGCCTTGTGTGTTCATACTTTTCTTAATAACTAAAATGTAAAATAATATTAAAAATTCTTTTAACTTATTATACTAATACTCACAAATATATTTTAGTCATTTGATTTAAACTGCAGAAGAAGATATAAAGCATATTTTACTATTGTCACTGTCATGTCATAATCATTTAAATTTTACGTAGTAACAAATGTTAATCGATCATGGACTACAAGATACCGAAATACTATAAATTATAAATATATACTTTAATTATTTTTAAATGATAGCAGATACAAAAATATTTATAAAATACCGATTGTAGGTAATAATCACATAATCTTTCATTTAAAATAAAAAAAATTGTCTAAAATTAAATATTTCTCGAAATATTTTTAAAAAGTACTACTTCCGGTTTGTAGACTGAAACCAAAAATAGGAGGTGCACAACTAGATGCTATAACAGTCCTAAATACAAAATTTCAACTTTCTACGTCTAACCGTATTTGAGTTATGCGACACACATACGTCCGTACGTACGTACGTACGTACGTACATACGTACGTACGTACAGACGTCACGTCGAAACTAGTCATAATGGATTCAGAAAAGGTCAAAACGGATATTTCCGTCAAAATCTGAGAACCGAAATTTTTCGCGATTACAATACTTCCTTACTTCGTACAAGGAAGTAAAAAACGCTCTAATGCATTGCTGTCATTCTGTAACACTGTAACTATGGTAATGACATGCCCTATGTTTACTTATTAAAACAACTCTCTCTCTCTCTCTCTATATATATATATATATATATATATATATATATATATATATATATATATATATATATATATATATATAAATATATATATATATATATATATATATATATATATATATATATATATATATATATATATATATATATATATATATATATATATATATATATACAGGCTGTCTGTTTATAAATGTACCAGCATTTATCTCGCTTATTTGTTGATTTAGCGTTTTTTGTCAAATACATGATTTATACAGTATCATGTGTAGTAAATGATAGCGGATGTTAATATTTGGTATCACTTCCGGTTTTTGAGGAAGTGATAGCAACTTTCAAATTTCAAATGGAACATTGTATTTTTTATGACGAATTTGAAAAGTACATTAAATTTGCTTTACGGTGGTATAAAAAGTCATATGTTGTATTAAAATATTAAATTACGGGCACTTAAATTATGCACCTATGAACGCTGAAATAAGTAAGCCTTGCCGCGAAACAAAAACAATAGTTGAAAGCAGTTACCTGTCAACATTTTGAACATCTTTTATAAAATTCAAGTTAGGTACTCTCGAGGTACTCTAATAAATTAATTGTTTCTTAATTATTAATAATATGCGTTTTATTTATTATAATTAGATTTAAGAGATATTTTATTGTAATTTACATTGATTGTTGACAGGTAACTGCTTTCAACTATTGTTTTTGTTTCGCGGCAAGGCTTACTTATTTCAGCGGTCATAGGTGCATAATTTAAGTGCCCGTAATTTAATATTTTAATAATACAACATATGACTTTTTATACCACCGCAGTGGGGCGAAATCCGAAAAACGCGGACATAAATACGAAAATTAATATAATTGGAACAGAAAGTGTTGTATTAGGGTTTTCAAGGTCGCTGATTATGAATTTGATATTATTTTTTGAAAATTCAAAATGGCGGATCCAAAATGGCGGACAAAAATTCAAAAAATTAATATAATTAGAATAGAAAGTGGTATATAAGGCTTTTCAAGGTCGTTGATTATGATTTTGATATTATTTAAAAAAAATTCAAAATGGCGGATCCAAAATGGCGGACAAAAATACGAAAAATTAATATAATTGGAAACGAAAGTGTTGTATAAGGGTTTTCAAGGTCGCTGATTATGATTTTGATATTATTTTTTGAAAATTCGAAATGGCGGATCCAAAATGGCAGACAAAAATACAAAAAATTAATATAATTGGAAACGAAAGTGGTATATAAGGCTTTTCAAGGTCGCTGATTATGAATTTGATATTATTTTTTGAAAATTCAAAATGGTGGACAAAATTACAAAAATTAATATAATTGGAATTCCGCTTTGAGGTGGTGTCTAACGGCAACAAAAATTTCCCTACAGTTACAAGTGAGACAAGTGGAATTTCCTGTTATAAAATAATCAAATTATTAATTACAAATGTATAATTACATTAAATTTCAATTTCTAATCGAGTTAAATGAAACCATAACGTTTTTTTAAATTGAGACCAAAAATTAAAATTGATGTAAAAATTGAAGGGGCAATTTTGGGCAAGACCTTTTTAGAGAAAAATATTCTCCATACATTATATTTTGTTGACAAATAACGAAAACCATCAAACTCGATCAAACTCACAACTATTTTGTTTAAACAAACAAAATTGCCGATGCAAAATTTCACTTTAATGTTTGCACCCCTTAAAAATTACAATTACGATTGACGACTATGGATAATGTTCACATATCTTCGTTTTCACCTTCCATCACATTGGTTTCACAAAAAAGTCTTTTCTCCGTTTGTTATGACCATTTAACGAGCAAGTGCGCGCGACACCGGTGCTCAGCTGACAGAGTTTACCTGCGATTATATCGTAACCCGGACGGTATAACCGACTGCCGGTTTGTGCCGAGGTACAGTGGGGCCACCTCTACGGTATTACCGGATACTAAATTCAAAATGCCGAAGTTCACTTTTCTCATTTTTGTCCGCGTTTTTCGGATTTCGCCCCACTGTGCACCGTAAAGCAAATTAAATGTACTTTTCAAATTCGTCATAAAAAATACAATGTTCCATTTGAAATTTGAAAGTTGATATGACTTCCTCAAAAACCGGAAGTGATACCAAAGATTCACATCCGCTATCATTTACTACATATGATACTGTATAAATCATGTATTTGACAAAAAACGCTAAATTAACAAATAAGCGAGATAAATGCTGGTTCATTTATAAACAGACACCCAGTATATATAAATATATAGGGTGAGTTATTTCATGAAACCCTCTGTCCGCCCATAAAAATATCTGTTGAGAACAGTGTTTCTGACGAATTTCATTTTCAAGTGCGGGGTATCATAATAATAATAATAATAATTTTATTTAACCACTTTTACAATACAGGATAATGTTTGTGGCAAGTCAAGAAAAAAATACATACATACAAATGTCACAGAGATGCAGATAAATAAATTATAAAAGTTACATATACATTTTTACTTCCTTGTACGAAGTAAGGAAGTATTGTAATCGCGAAAAATTTCGGTTCTCAGATTTTGACGGAAATATCCGTTTTGACCTTTTCTGAATCCATTATGACTAGTTTCGACGTGACGTCTGTACGTACGTACGTATGTACGTACGGACGTATGTGTGTCGCATAACTCAAATACGGTTAGACGTAGAAAGTTGAAATTTTGTATTTAGGACTGTTATAGCATCTAGTTGTGCACCTCCTATTTTTGGTATCAGTCTACAAACCGGAAGTAGTACTTTTTAAAAATATTTCGATAAATATTTAATTTTAGACAATTTTTTTTATTTTAAATGAAAGATTATGTTATTATTACCTACAATCGGTATTTTATAAATATTTTTGTATCTGCTATCATTTAAAAATAATTAAAGTATAAATTTATAATTTATAGTATTTCGGTATCTTGTAGTCCATGATCGATTAACATTTGTTACTACGTAAAATTTAAATGATTATGACATGGCAGTGACAATAGTAAAATATGCTTTATATCTTCTTCTGCAGTTTAAATCAAATGACTAAAATATATTTGTGAGTATACTAGTATAATAAGTTAAAAGAATTTTTAATATTATTTTACATTTTAGTTATTAAGAAAAGTATGAACACACAAGGCGTACAAGGAAGTCATGTGGTGTCCACGTCAGATTTTTAGTAAAAAAAATTATTATTATTTTTTGCATCAGGAAAATAACAATGATATTACATATTACAAATAAATTTTTTGACCATTGTATTCAAAATATGTAACTCCCAATGTTTCTTGAATAACATAGACGATTATTTGCCCCTTGGTCAGAAACAAGTATCCTGATGCAAAGACCAATATTTTGACATTTCTTGATATTTGTGAGAGATAATAGGAGTGGATGACCGGGATTCCGTGTATGGAAGATGGTAACAGAGAGCGAGGTTGTAAATCTCACTAGCTACTAGCACAAGATTCACCACGTACAACACTTTATTGACACACACACAAATAATAGCGACGTCGGCTGGATTCTCTTCACCGGAGACGTGGCGCCAGGCCAGCCCTGGCAGAGTGGTCTGTATGTAGGACACTCGATTAGCGACAAATGTCTTCCATCTACTTGGGTGTCCACGTATCCAGGCGAGTGTGACAGTACTGTCGGACCACATCGGAAGATTGGAAATCCGCCTGGTCCGGCGGACGTACAGCAGCAAGCGGACCAGAAGCTGAGCCGCGCACAGCTCGAGACGTGGGATGGAGACCGTCTTCACGGGCGCGGTCTTCGTTTTGGAGGCGAGGAGGGACGTATGGAACGTCTCGTCGGACTGGACGGTGCGGATGTACACGACAGCGGCGTACGCCCTGGTGGAGGCGTCCGCGAACCCGTGGAGCTCTACGTCGCTGTCATCTGGACTCAGCTGAGTCCACCGTGGTATTCGGATGTCTTGAAGGCGGCTGAGGCCTTCTAGGAACGTGGACCACATCTCCTCGAAGTGTGTCGTGAGAGGCTGATCCCAGTCGGACTTTGCGAGCCACAGGTCCTGTAACATAATCTTAGCAGATATGACGACTGGAGAAATCCAGCCGAGGGGGTCAAACAGCTGCGAGACCCTGGAGAGGACTGTGCGCTTGGTGGTGGGGGCTGAGAGCGCTGTCGAGGTACGCTCTTAGAAGAAGAACTCATCCTTCTCTGGATTCCACATGAGCCCTAACATCTTCGTAGATTCGGACAGCTCCACGTTGGCGGCTGGAGCTGACGCCTTGGGACATTCTTCAGCAAGCCCCAGGAGTTCTGAGCAGTTTGAAGACCATTTGCTAAGTTCGAATTTGCCGCTTGCGAGCAGCTGGATCAGCTCATCACGACGTCCGACTGCGCCTTCGAGGGAATCGGCTCCGGAAAGTACGTCGTCGACATAGGAGTCGTGCAAAAGGCACTCGGAGCCCTTCGGGAAGTTTTTCTGCTCGAGTCGGGCCAATTCATGGAGGACACGGATTGCAAGGTATGGTGCTGGAGCGGTGCCATAGGTAACGGTCGTCAACTTGAAATCGTGGACTGGTTCGTTTGTGTGGGTGCGCCACACGACACGCTGGAGGCCTTGGTCATCTGGGTGGACGAGTATTTGACGGAACATCTTTACGATGTCTGCGCAGAAGACGAACCGATGACTGCGCCAAGATCGTTCAGCAACGGGGGGCCTGGGTGCAAGTGTTGGTTCAGCGACACCCCCTGGGCGTTGAGGCGGGAAGCGTCGAACACCACTCGTATCTTGCTTCCTTGGGGGCCCGACTGTGTGACGGCGTGGTGCGGGAGGTTTCACACGGGTCCAGTGGGAGTCTCTTCAGCCCTATGCCTATGGCTAAGTGACTCGTATTCATGCATAAACTTACAATAGCTGTGGTGTACGGATGGATCTCGTGCCAGACGCCGCTCAACGGAAACAAGCGATCGGACTGCTTGCTCACGATTGCCGCCCGTAGGGACAGTGGAACGGCGTGGGAGTCGCACTACAAAGCGACCGCTGGTATCTCTCTGGTAGGTGGAGGCGAAGAATTCTTCACACGCACTCTCTTCGGCGGAGAGCGCGGAGGGTGCGCCGGGAATCTCCTCGAGTTCCCAGAAACGACGGAGGTTGTGGTCTAGGTCGTCCTTCACACAGCAGTGCAGAGAGGACGCTGGAGAGGAACCATCCTCGCCGACGGTTCCGGACAGAACCCAGCCGAGTACCGTGTTCATGGCTACCACCTTGGAGCCGGGGACTGGGTACACTCCTGGACGGAGTAAGGAGCCGAAGACATCGGCTCCGAGCAGCAGACCGACCTTCATGTCCTGGTGATAGCTGGGGTCGGCCAGCTCGAGTGGCAGCAGCAGCTGCGGATCAACAGGACGGACTCTCCGTTGTGGAACGTGGGCCGTCAGACGTGGAAGTACGTAGGCGGATACCTGGTGCCACGCACCAGGTGCTGTTCTGGCTTGGAAGGCGACTTCCACTTGAGAGGAGTCCGTGGCCGAGTGCGAGGCCCCGACGCCGACGACCTTGACCTGGGAGCGCCGCCTGGGTAGTCCAAGACATTGGACGATGTCCTCGGCGATGAAGGACATCTCGGATCCGGTGTCGAGGAGTGCGCGTGTTTGTACGCGCTGTCCACCAGGTGAGCAGATGGTGACCAGGGCCGTGGTCAGGAGGGCCATGGCACGGGATGTGCCTTGTGATGCGGAATGGGTGGCGACCGTGGAGGCGTGGAACACAGCAGCGCTCTCGGAAGGGCTAGTCGTGGCTGTAACAGAGCTCGTTGGGAACGAGTCGTGCAGCAGCGTGTTGTGAGTCTGGCTGCACTTAGAGCACGTCTTGGTGGACCTGCACGCATTGCGCTGGTGAGAGCCCAGGCAATTGTAACAGAGCCGTAACCTCTTGACCTCGGACAGGCGATCTTGTGCAGATTTCCCCCGGAAGGATGAGCACGAGAAGTTGGAGTGGGAGTCCCCGCAGAACATGCAGGCCGTGTTCTTGATGCTCACCTGGTGCGAGCGGAATGGCGCGGCCTTCGCGTTGAAGGCCGTCGTGGATCGGACAGGTGGGCTCAGCGGCGCCGACATTTCTAATGCGCTTATACGCATCTCGAAGAAGGCTTCCAGCTGCTTGAGTGTCGGCTGTTCCATCTTGTAGGCGGGGTTAACTAAGGTTTGAGTCGCATCTATGGAGGAGAGATGCAACACCCACGCTCTGCGGGACGTGGAGTCTAGGCGACGGAGGTGCATGAACACCACGACGGCGTCCCACTTGTCCACGGGGAGCCCTAGGTGCTTGAGAGATCGCAGCTCTTCCGTTGCTCGATCGATCAGTGCACGCAGGTCGCGTGCGGACTCCTTAGGGACCTGGGGCAGGTCGAACAGCGCCGACAGGTGTGCACTCACCAGGAGCCGATCGTTCCGGTACCTAGTGCAAACGGCGTCCCAGGCGCCCTGGAAGTTCGCTGCGGTGCTGGCGATGGTGCGCACTAGGAGTGCGGCCTCTCCCTTCAGGGCTGACTTGAGGAGCAGCAGCTTCTGGACATCGGGAACGTCGTCGCGGTCCAGGACGAGGCACTGAAAAGCGTCGTGGAATGTTTCCCACTCAAGATACGAACCTGAGAACTCTGGCAGCGTTATCTTATGCAGAGGCGGAACGGCAGCCCTTGGCGGCTGCACTGGAGTGGTTACTGGTTGTTACGCGATGTTTAAAACGGAACTGGCTGAACTTTACAAATTCAGTCCTGCTATGCAGACAGGGCACAGCGCTACCAACTGCCACAAAAAGTACAGTTGACAGTTGTAGAGGGCGATTGTCTCGAACAATATTATTTTCTTTTAATATATCAGCCATTTTTTACTTCCCCGACCTATGTAATAGAGGAAAGTATTGTAATCGTGATTTTTTTGGTTTGAGATTTTGGCGAATCTTCACGTTTTAGACCATACTGAACCCAAAAAACATAATTTTAAAAAAGTCGGTCTGTCGTCTGTGAGTCTGCCTGTGTGTTGGATAACTTAAAAACGAGTTGGAATTTTGGACTGAAATTTTATATTTAAGATCTTGAGCCAAAATCTGACTTCAAGTTCGTTAATGAGATTTATTCAACCAGTGGTATCAACGGTATCAACTTTATACACATAACTTTTTTTATATTATCGTGTATGGTATCAAATTGAGAAGAATTCTAGTAGAAAAACAAAAATAACATTTAAACGATCGTCAATTGTTTTTTTTTTATAAATTATTCAAATTATACCGAGTTTGGTGTCAATTTAAAGCGCTCGGGAATACAAGTTTAGTAAAAATGTAAAAAAATGACGTTTATGCGATTTTCAATTGTTATTGTTTCTCAAAAAATTATTCCAATTTTTTCAAGTGTATTATTTAACTAGTTATTCCATGTAATATCGGCTGGACTCCATTTACACGTACACCATTCATGTCTACTGCCATATGGCATGCAACATATATGGAGCTTGCATGCGCTTTCCTATGTCAGCCATTCTCACCATGTATGCCACATGGGAGTTACGTTTGAAAGACAACGGTACTGCTATATGGCCACGGCAGGTTACCGCCATATGGCATATAGAAATGGCAGATACATTTCTGTATTACGTACTATATAAAATGTAGCAAAATTATTTTATTTATATTAAAAAAACACATGTTTAAGCAACATTTTATAACTAAAAGTTGAATCCATCGAGAATCCATAGAACCGGAGAGAGATACAAATGTTAATTTGATATTTGCTGGATCGTGCTGGATTTGAACCATGGACCTGGACATTCGGGACGATGTTTCTATATGCTGCAAACCGCTCGGCTAATCTGACATATCGTATAGTTTATATGAAATATCAATTTAAAGTGTACAGTATAGTTGTGTAAATAATACTTAATAATTTAAAACTAATACTTTTAATAATATTGTGAATAATATGATTTTAACGAGCCCAGAGTGCTGAAACAAAATCCATAGCACAAGAAGTATACATTTCAAAAAGACAAATGCTTATGCGAACAAAAACTTCTATTTAAAAACATTCTTTTTTGTTGTAGTGGCTAATGGCTATGGATGTGAAGGTATTTTGATATTTCATAGAATCGAATTACTTAGTTGTTTGTTGGTGTCAAACTCATACATATTTTGGATGTGTATATAATAATCTAGTTTCATATTCACAGCTACTGAATTAAAGTTGATTATATTTTCAATAAACTAGTTATCTCTTAAAATGTGATTCATACCTAAAAAAATAATAATGAACAATTAGGCGGAGTAATATATCATTTTATAACGAAACTGAATACACAAATATTAACATAAGTACTACAATCCATTTAAAGAAATCTACATTTCTCAGCTTGCATAATATTAATGGTTAATTTAGTGCATCCAATAAAACAAATAAACTAAAATAGAATGCTTTAAGTACGAAATACGCAGACATGCCAAGCTAGAACTCCAAGCATCTGTCAACAGAAAGTGACAAAGTGAGGTTATCTCTTGATCGATAAGATAGATTTCTTAAGCCTAGTTCACACGAGGAAAGTTTTTCTTAATATGTTTCTTTTTTCTATTTATTATATTAAAGATCACTACCTTTAATATATTTTATAGAAATAATTAGTTTCTATAAAATATAACCGGTATTAACAGTTTCTTTTATAATGCTCCTAGCACTTGTTTTACTTGCATGAAACTTTTTACGTAAATCTTTCCTAGTGTGAACAGACCATTTGAGCTTATTTTATTTAAATACAAATTATTATTTTAAAATTTTGTAAAATGGTATATTTTCTCAGGTGTCAGTTATTATTTGTGGTTTGTAAATAATTTGCTTCAAAATAAAATTTGTTTAAATGAAGGCAAAAATGAATCCAAAGAAATCTTAGTATGTTGACCAATAAGATGAAAGTATTCATTGAATGTTGGATTGGATGTACATTGAACAGGTGATTCGTTTCCATTTCCATCTTACTATGAACTGTTAGTAAATATGAGATTATTTATTCTAATTTCTCTCATTTTTCAAATTATTATTCATGTCTGTAAAGTGATGTCATGGAGATATGGCTAGAAAAAGTTATAATCAGATGGCAGTGCCATGTGGCAAGTATGTAAGATATAAGTTCTAATGCCATGTGACTTCTGATCCATTAACTATTACGTGCCTGCCATATAAATGTTGGTTTCATGTCTGTTAAGTTATGTCATGGAGATATGGTTACAAAATTTTACATTCATATGGCAGTGCCATGTGGCGAGTATGTAAAATATGCCATGCGATAACTGATCCGTATCTGTTACGTACCTGCCACATATATATTGGTTTTATGTCTATAGTGTTATGTCATGGAGATATGGTTTCAAAATGTGTCATCCATATGGCAATTTTATGCATCATTTATGCAATATTTAGGTTCGTCAACGATGTTCTCTAAATATTACATAATAGTTACGTATATGTCTACACTGTGTTTGCTGGGTAATGATTTTCGAAGCAGGGTTTCTAACCTCAAAAATCACGTTAATTTATATTCCTACCGAGGCAGTGTCAGTGGCATTCTGAAACTATGGCTTTAGTACAACCATGTTTTTAGGTTAGCCTGCGGCGGACTTTAAAAAATAACTCAAGGTCTGCGCGCTCCGCGCTCCAACTTGTGCTGTGCGCGCCTTTGGGACTACAGTGAGCCATTAGTCGGGGACAAGGTCCAACTGGGATAGTGAGACGTACTAACTATGGAACCCTATCTAGTTCCTCACGTTAAAATCTCCGTCCCGTATCTATCTATTTCATACTTTATTTTATCCTACCACGTTATATTATAAAATAACTAGGTAATATATGCAATAACTAGTTAAAATATGAAATGGCAAAACTATTCTATAATTTAACCACCACAGACCGGTATTTCATGAAATATCTAGTTATTCCATTAAACAACTGGATTTAACAACGCTTTAACGGTAACATATATATTATATACAGTGCAACATACTTGTAGTTGTAAAACTGGTAAAGTAGTCTATTTATATATTTTAAGAATATAAATAATTGAAACGTGTTTTGAATAGATTTTCAGGATTGTTTACTTATATAGATGCAGTCCAAATAGATCCAGACTTAAAACTACAAAATCATATGGTTGATTCAATAAAATATATTGAAGAAAATGAAGAAACTATAAGATTAATAAAAACGCATCTGCCCTGGTGTTTACTACCCAAGCAAATAAAAAATAAGGAAAAAACCCCTAAAGTAATAATAAGTACACTCGAGGAAAAAATTAGGGGAAAATTTTTTTGTTGACGAAAAATGTCAAATTTTCAAACCTTGATAACTCGGTTGCATTTGACACAAAATCAATCATCTTTTGGGTTTTAAAAAGATCAAAGTATCCTCTTTCGCCACATTCGATACATCCCATGTCCCGTAAACCAACATAGAAAAAAAAAATTTTTGACTGAAAAAATGTCCAACTTTAACACCTTGCACGGACTTCAAAAAAAATTTAGACCATATTTAAGGCAAGGACATTAAAGTTCCCACAATTTCCTTTAAAGTTAAAAAAAATCTGACGTGGCCATCACACAACCTTCCGCCATATCTAGACTTTAAACAGAAATGTATACGTACAATCCGGTGCCCATTTAAAATATACAAATAAAAATCTAAAATATTCAAACACAGAAATTAGTATCATCTGAATCAAAAGATTCATTCACATGAAAACTCTTCTGTGTTGAAGCAATCCTCCGTTCAGTTACTACATAAATTGCAAATAACTTTTCCTCTTATTCTTATTATAAATAAATACTATATTTATCCAAATTTATAGAAATTTTTAACACTTAATCTTTTCAATCTTCAAAAAATATCACTTCCGGTAAAGATATTTGTACCAAAATCTAATGACCTCTTCCTATTCGTATACAATTGTAAAATACCAAATATCAAAATTTTTGGGTAATTCGTATTTGAGTTATCCAACAGACGGCATCGGCCCGGACCACACACATACACACACACACACACACACACGCACGCACACACACACACACACACACACACACACACACACACACACACACACACACACACACACACACACACACACACACACACACACACACACACACACACACACACATACATACAGACATCATCGGGAAACTATCAAAAATGAGTTGTAAGGACCCTAATTCGTGCTCATCCACTAAAAACTCACTACCCGATTTTTTGCATGATTCCAATACCTTCCTTTACAGGTAAGCGGAAGGTAAAAAGAACAAGTTTCTACGATGATTTGATCCAAAGTTATGAGCATTTGAAATTTAAAGTATCATAAAGCTGGGCGTCCATTGAGTCGGTGGAGCGGCGCGGCGCGACGCGACGCGACGCGGTGCGGTTCCGACCTCCAACAAATTGTATAGAATACAATGGAGCCTCGTCCATTAGGTCGGTGGAGCGGCGCGGCGCGGTGCGGAAATTCTCTCCGGACTTGTTGAAGTCGGCGCCGCGCCGCGCTCCTCCACCGACTCAATGGACGGAGGACGGGTCGGAATTTGTCGTGTTCAGACATAATCGACGGTTTTCAGCAGTGTTTTGTGATTTTTAATTTACTTATTATATTTTTGATGGTGTTTTGTAAGCAGGTCATGAAAAACTAAGTTAATAAATAAAATAATTCTTCATAAAATTGATCTTTTCATGACGTTTACTACAATTTGAAAAGCGATTCTGACTTTACAACGGTAAGATGCAATAGGGTATTTCGGTAATTTTTGAATTTTGTTCTACATCAAAAAATAAATAAACACTTATTGTTTTTGTTTTACGTTACAATTTCCCATTTCGCTAAAAATATATTTAATGTTAATTTTCGTGGTCTGATGACGTATGTGTACTAACTAATTAATTAAATTAAGATATTGACATTTTCAGGAAGGTAACATATTTTTTATAATTAATTGATAAAGTGTTATACAAAATATACTAAGGTAGTAAATAAAACACTGTTCTTATTTCTAGTTTTGCGTTTGGTTGTACATATATCATTTTAAATGTACAAAATGAAATTTTAACTACTGTCTGTCAAATGTCAAAACACTGATTAACCATACATTTATCTAAAACTTCGTAATTTGCATACGTCATCAAGTCATGCAATTCAACTTTAAATATTTTTTTAGCTAAACGGAGCATTGTATAGTAAAACAAAAATATACGTATTTTTACATTTTTATGCAAAATAGCATATTAAAAAATCAAAAATTACCGAAATACCCTATTCAGGTAGAAACATTATTTCTTAGCAAAGTTATAGTAGACATTTCATATTTTTTCTTATTTTTATTTTTACTACTAAAATTACTATCTAAGCTATGCTGAACTTAAAGAAAATTTATTGTATTGCTTTAATATAAAAAATCTTGTTGTGATTGTTTGCATCAACATGTCATACAATAACTGTCAATCGAACTAAAAGCTATTGTTTTTAAAAACAAAACAGAAAAATACAGATCTGATCAGCACCGCGCCACGCCGCGCCGCGCTCCAGTGGACGGACCTACGTTTTAAAAACCGCGTCGCGTCGCGCGCTCTACCGACTCAATGGACGCCCAGCTTAAGAATGTCATGTTTAGTATCGCGTGTTTCCTCCGCGTTGCCTACGCACTTCTGCACAACGCTCTCGCATGTTGATGAGACGACGAATTTGGGCCTGCGGAATGCTCCACCAGATTTCGCGAAGCCTCGCGAACATTTCATCGGTGTTAGCAGGTTAATGTGAAAACTATCATCGCAATTTTTCGAACTTATGAGGTTTTCATAGGAAAATGAGAAAACTGTATTGGCAATTACTCAAATTGAGTCAACAATTTTTTTAGCGTGGTCCGCAAGTTGTCAGAGTTAGAGACTGACAACAACAAAAATCTGACGTGGACACCACATAACTTCCTTGTACGCCTATTAAACTGTTCATACTTTTCTTAATAACTAAAATGTAGAATTATATTATACAAATATATTAATATATACTACTGCTACTATACTCATACGTAATATAACAAGTGATATGATTATTATCGGTGATATTCTCGAGTGGAACCGAGCTGCAGATTTCACGAGTCCGTAGGACGAGTGAAATGTGCTGCTTCGGTTTCACGAGCAATATTTTCGATTATTAATCATATCACGAGCTTATATTTAATGAGAGAATATAATGAATTTGTAGTGATGCGCAAGGCGCGCGCAATAAGAACGAGAACGCACCTTAAAGTTGGGAGTTTACTGAACGCAACACATCACATCGGATGTTCGGGTGTGTTTTACCTAACCTAAAATAAATTTAGATATTATATTAAAATATTAAAACGGACATTTCATTTGTAATTATAATTAGGTACACACACACAATAATTTCAATTTAAAGTATAAAACAAAAGTCTATTTAGTTGCAGTGTAGGTTTGTATCTCGTATAGGTATATTTATACGAATAAACTGTTGAATTAGATACTGTAATATGATTTTCAGGTATTTCCAGATTATTTCCTCTTAAGGAATTTATAATATTTTGATGATAATTTGACTGGATATTTAAATAAGACTGATTTAAATTAGTACGTATTGGAATAACCGGTGATCTTTATTAGTTGCTGTTCAAGTATATTTGCTTTTTGCAAGATGTGTTACCTTAATTTTTAAATTAATTTAATCGTTATTAGCATCACTCCAACGATTATCATACCTTTTAACAGTGAAGAAATACGAAATTAACTGTCAATACAGAAAAAATGCCCTTAGCAACGGATCAAAACAAGGTGATAATTTCTTTGTTTTTTTATCATCGCTGTGATAGATATGTAACTAAGCAGATCTCGATAGGATCTCGATGATGATTGGCGGAAAACAGGCCACGTGATATATGAATTATATTCTCACAAATATATTTTAGTCATTTTATTTAAACTGCAAGAACATATAAACGATATTTTACTATTGTCACTGCCACTGTCACTGTCATGTCATAATCATTTAAATTTTACGTAGTAACAAATGTTAATCGATCATGGACTACAAGATACCGAAATACTAAATTATAAATATATACTTTAATCAATCTTAAATGTACCAGATACAAAAATATTTATAAAATACCGATTGTAGGTAATAATCACACAATCTTTCATTTAAAATAAAAAAATTTGCCTTAAGTTTAATATTTCTCGAAATATTTGAAAAAAGTACTACTTCCGGTTTGTAGATTGAAACAAAAAATAGGAAATGCACAACTAGATGCTATAACAGTCCTAAATACAAAATTTCAACTTTCTACGTCTAACCGTATTTGAGTTATGCGACACACATACGTCCGTACGTACATACATACGTACGTACGTACGTACAGACGTCACGACGAAACTATTCATAATGGATTCAGAAAAGGTCAAAACGGATATTTCCATCAAAATCTGAGAACCGAAATTTTTCGCGATTACAATACTTCCTTATTACTCCGTACAAGGAAGTAAAAACGGTGTTTTTCTATGGGGATTATGAGGAGGTAAAATAAGTTTGACTGAAGATCGGCTCACACAGCTGTAAAGTAGAGATTTTGATTTCAAAACTCTCCTTTTCATCGATATTGGCTCGTACCCATCGGAGTTATAACCAAAAACGCTCAAAATGCACTTTAAATTTCAAATGTTCATAACTTTGGATCAAATCAACGTAGAAACTTGTTCTTTTTTGAACTTTAAAGGAAATTGTGCGAACTTTAATGTCCTTGCCTTGATTATGGTCTACAGTTTTTTTTGTACTCCGTGCAAGTTGTTAAAGTTGGACATTTTTTTCAGTGAAAAACATTTTTTTTCAATGGTGGTTTACGGGACATGGGATGTACCTAATGTGGCTTTCAGGTACAACATTTGAAAGAGGAGACTTTGATCTTTTTAAAACCCGAAGAATTATTGATTTTGGGTCAAATGAACCCGAGTTATCAAGGTTTGAAAATTTGGCATTTTTCGTCAACAAAAAAATTTTCCCCTAATTTTTTCCTCGAGTGTATTTGGCGTATTTTAATTATTGCACTTTGAATGGTTGAATGAATAAATAATAAGCAATTTTGTTCTTTATAAAGACTTATACATCGTGATTAAGACATTCGTAATTTTTTCAAAAACAAACATTACTGTTCAATCAAAAATTTTTAACCAATTATAGTTTAGGAGATGAATTATTGGTTGCGTAGTACAAATTCACAATTCTTGTTGTAAATTACATAATATATTGTGAATAAATGTAGATATGTGTAATACAAATTATTTTTACATACAACTTGTTTTTCAATTATTGTTATTCAAATTCACCTTAAAAATGTATAATAAGTGAAATGTTTCTAAAAAAATTTTTGTCTGCGGAGCATTTTTTTTACATTTCTTATAATTTATTTAATTCTTATTTTAACTTTTCAATAATATCATATCGTAGCAAATTTACAAAAATATATAGGCAAATATAGGTACTGCTAAGTTTTATACTGATTTCATCAAAAAAATAAATGGTTACTCTAATTTACATTGTCAGCGCACTGTATATATATATATATATATATATATATATATATATATATATATATATATATATATACACTCGAGGAAAATAAAAACGCACCACTTGAAAATGCACCAAAAATGACACAATTTCAAAGTGCGATATCTCGGCTGCATTTCGACGAAATTGGATGAATCTTCGAGTTCTGAAAACGCTGAAGTCTTATCTTTAATGTGATGATAGCCAATGTAACAAAAAATCCACTCCACCACCTCCCACCCCCCTAAGAAAAACAACTGTACCTGATGTACAAAAAGGTCCAACTTTGGCAACTCATGCGCAGTGCCAAAAAAATCGTGGACCTTATTGGCCAAAAGAGTAATAAAGATCAGACTTTTTCTTCAAGGTCCGCAAAATTTCAAGTACCTACGATGATTTGGCGCGAAGTTATGAATTTTTGAAAAAAAAGTGCCTTCTTGAGGTTTTTGGCCATAACTTGGCAAATTTAGCACGAAAATCAATAAATTTTGGATTTCCGAGAACGATGAAGGTTTCTTTATTCGGCCATGTAAGTTAATCTGCCACCAAACCCGATCCACCCCCTGCCACCCCCGGATAAAAAAAACATGTTTTAGAATGAAAAATTTTCATTTGTAGCAACTTGTACGTGAGTAAAAAAAATCGTGGACCTTATTGCCCAACAGGACAATAAAGTTCAATCTTTTTCCTTCAATTTTCTTAAAATTTCAAGTACGTGCGATAATTTGGCACGAAGTTATGAATTTTTGAAAAAAATTGGTATTTTTGCCCATAATTTGCCATAATTTGTCCGATTTCGCACCAAATTCGTTTATTTCTTAAAACATCTAAAAAATAAAGGTGTTTAAAGAAATAAAAATTTTAGAGTCACTTTTAGATAATTGTTTTTTTCAAAAATTCATAACTTCGCGCCAAATCATCGTAGGACCTTGAAATTTTGCGGACCTTGAAGGAAAAAGTCTGATCTTTAATACCCTGTTGACCAATAAGGTCCACGATTTTTTTGGCACTGCGTATGAGCTGCCAAAGTTGGACGTTTTTGGACATTAGTTACATTTTTTTCTAAGGAGGGTGGGAAGGGGTGGAGTGGATTTTTCGTCATATTGGATATCATCACATTAAATATCAGACTTTTTCCTTCAAGGTCCGCAAAATTTCAAGGACCTACGATGATTTGGCGCGAAGTTATGAATTTTTGAAAAAAAAGTGCCTTTTTGAGGTTTCTGAATTTCATTAACAATTATCTAAAAGTGACTTTAAAATTTGTATTTCTTTAAACACCTTTATTTTTTAGATGTTTTAAGAAATAAACGAATTTGGTGCGAAATCGGACAAATTATGGTCAAAAAGCACAAAAATACCAACTTTTTTCAAAAATTCATAACTTCGTGCCAAATTATCGCACGTGCTTGAAATTTTGAGAAAATTGAAGGAAAAAGATTGAACTTTATTGTACTGTTGGACAATAAGGTCCACGATTTTTTTTACTCACGCTACAAGTTGCTACAATTGAAAATTTTTCATTCTAAAACATGTTTTTTTTATCCGGGGGTGGCAGGGGGTGGATTGATTTTCGTGAAAAATTCGACAAGTTATGGCCAAAAACCTCAAAAAGGCACTTTTTTTTCAAAAATTCATAACTTCGCGCCAAATTATCGTAGGTACTTGAAATTTTGCGAACCTTGAAGAAAAAGTCTGATATTTATTACTCTGTTGGCCAATAAGGTCCACGATTTTTTTGGCACTGCGTATGAGTTGCCAAAGTTGGACCTTTTTGGACATCAGGTTCAGTTGTTTCTCTTAGGGTAGGTGGGAGGTGGTGGAGTAGATTTGTCACATTAAAGATAAGACTTCAACGTTTTCAGAACTTGAAGATTCATCCAATATCGCACTTTGAAATTTTGTCATTTTTGGTGCATTTTCAAGTGGTGCGTTTTTATTATCCTCGAGTATATATATATATATATATATATATATATATATATATATATAAATGATATAATATTTTTCATTTCATTATAAAATTTCATAAGAAAAAAATAATGATTTTATTTTATTATACAAATGAAATGAAAAATAAAAGTAGAGAAGTTCTTGGAGAATTCAGTCAATTTATTAAAATACAATAACACACCAACGTTTCGACTTCAATTAAGTCCTCTTCAGGGTGCTTGCTAAGTCAAACATACAAGAAAACACATTAAAAATAAATTTATAATATTCAGGTAGGTACACTTACATAAATGTCAAAAACTAGGTTATAGAAATTGTCATTATATAAAATAATAAAATAAATTGAAACACACGCACACACATCATTCAATCAAGTACAAACAACTAACTTACTTGTACTTGATTGAATGAGGGATTATGAGGAGGTAAAATAAGTTTGACTGAAGATCGGCTCACACAGCTGTAAAGTAGAGATTTTGATTTCAAAACTCTCCTTTTCATCGATATTGTCTCATACCCATAGGAGTTATAACCAAAAACGCTCAAAATGCACTTTAAATTTCAAATGTTCATAACTTTGGATCAAATCAACGTAGAAACTTGTTCTTTTTTGAACTTTAAAGGAAATTGTCCTTGCCTTGATTATGGTCTACAGTTTTTTTTTACACACACACACATCATTCAATCAAGTACAAACAACTAACTTACTTGTACTTGATTGAATGATGTGTGTGTGTGTGTGTTTCAATTTATTTTATCTCCTTTGGACGAACATTTTCTGTAACAAATTCTATATAATGACAATGTCTATATTCTAGTTTTTGAGAATTATGTAAGTGTACCTACCTGAATATTGTAAATTTATTTTTAATGTGTTTTCTTGTATGTTTGACTTAGCACCCTGAAGAGGACTTAATTGAAGTCGGAACGTTGGTGTGTTATTGTATTTTAATAAATTGACTGAATTCTCCAAGAACTTCTTTACTTTTATTCATATATCCAGTCGAGTAATCTTTTCCTCGGAAATGAAAAATGTTACATCATTTATATTTGTTTTACGATTTCAGTATTTTGCACCTTCGTTGAACTTGAACCAGCAATTATTAATATTTATACACGTGAAAAGGGACAAAGCATAATAAATTAATTGCTCTCCTATAAAAAATATAACTTTTAATGAAACAGCCTTTGACCTTGAATTCAAAAAAATTTCATCTCCAGCTTTTTTCCCTCAGTAACAATAAGTTTTTTTTAGAAATGCACGACCCTACTCAAATTCCTGGATGCCCCACTGATACAAATAATCTTTCAGAAAAATATTTAATTGGTCCCTTTTTATTGATTTCTCTGTAGCTTCACAAAAAAGGTATTTACGTAATAATGTAAATTCACTTAATTTTCGAATATTTTAAACAACTCTAGAACAAAACAAGAGAAAAATTCACAAAAGTAAATACATAATTTTGTGAAGATATTCATCATGTGGATACGCTTCGCTCACACATGCAAAAATACCTACAGAAACCATAAAAGAAAATTTCATTAGTTAAGCAATAATTTTAATATAAGAAAGTACAATATATTATTTTCAGATGATCTACATTACAAGGAGTGCTAAAGATACTTTTATTTCATATTACTATCATTGTATTTTATTGGAAGGTTTTAATGGAAATTTGGAATCCTTCTTGGAATTGTTCTTAGCAGGCAGGTGTAAGTAATTTTTAATTCTTACTAATTTATATCGAATTTTCCATATTTACTAAAATATTATCTAGCTAGATACTATTAACTCATTCCATACTTAACTACATCTTTTGTTGCCACCTCCTGTCATTATTATCTAGCTAGATACTATTAACTCATTCCATACTTAACTACATCTTTTGTTGCCACCTCCTGTCATTATTTTCATAATATTTCTTTAAAGAATCAACATTTTCTGTGCACATTATTTACTATTATTTTTACTATTAAATTTAGTTTCTATATTTTCCAAACTTTAACATTTTCCTGTAAACTAATCATATCAGTTTGTATATGCACTGATGTTGTTTAACAGTAATTTTATTCCGAAGAATTCTTTTATTTTGATTCATGTTTTATTCTACAACTGTACAGATGTTTTCCTCAAATCTAAATTCTTGTTATTTGTCAGTGTCACTAACCAATAATTTCTTATTATTCACACAAAGCAAACAAACGCATCCTTACCTAAGCTACACTTAACTTTAAGTGCAGGGGCATTACATATTTCGTCGGATTTTTTGTGAAGGGGAACAATGACTATGTGGGATCTCTTGCTTAAATGGTAGACATTGTGGTATAGACGGAGAGCTCACAACGTATTTGCTTACGTCATGTTCGGCAAAAGTTTTGACTTCGAATTTCAATTAAGGTAGCTTTCCTAATATTAAAATTACCAGTCTGCCAATTCGTACCGGTCACAACAGAAAGTTACAAGGGCACAAAAATGCATTCCAGACACACAAATTACGTCATTTTTCGGCAAGAATAAATCTAAGGTGCAAATGTTAGCTGACAACACCTTAAGTTATAAATCACAAGTCTGCCAATGATTATCGGTCACAAAGGACCCGGCAGACTAAATTCAAAATTGAAAATTTACACACCCACTTACGTTATTTTCGGCAAAAAAATCTAAACACAAGTTGAAAGGCCACTGTAAGCTAACTCGAAATTTGCCAGTCTGCCGAAGTCCCAAGGTCACAAAATCCTTAACAGACCATCCTGAAAGTACAAAAACAAAATTTTCACTCTCACTTAGGTCACTTTTGGTAAGAAAAATTTAAACGCTTACATAAAGAATTTACTAAAATAACTTGAAACACACCAGTCTGCACTCTAGGTCACAGAAACAGTGACAGACTATCCCAAAAAAATTAAATTTAATGTTAAAGTAGATTTATAAGTTTTAATCCTCACCTTCTCTTATCCTTAATTTGATTTATCTATATGAAGTCCTGTTGAAAAAAGTGGTTCACTTCTTTAGTACAGGAAGTGTTCGGACCCCAACAAATTAGTAACCAGCTAAATTTTTTATGGTGATTACAACTCACTATTATAAGTATTTTCACAAAAGTTCCCAGCTGTCCGTCGCTTGCTTTCCTTTATTAGCTGAATTCCTCCCATAACTTTATAATCGCGCATAACTCAGCAACCCTTGGTCGTAGATGAGTGATCTTTTTTTAAATGTTTATTGAAACATGCTCTTAAACTTACCTTAAGTACATTTTTTTTATATCAGGAAAGAAAATGATTATTGGGGTAACACGAATTTTATAGTTTTTTAAATAAATATTATGAAAATGGGGCATTTTATACAACATGTTGTGAATGCATTTTATTCCTTGGTTTAAGTGCTATAAAATGATATATACATACATGCGATTCCGTAAAAGAAATATTGATAAATTGATACTGAAATACATGAAACAAGCGTGCAATAGTAGGTACACGAACATTAGACATTGAAACATAGAATAGGAGAAACAATTTATAAAGTTTTCATATTACGTAGATATATTCCCAATAGAGGTGAGAACAAAAACTCGAAAATTTCCCATCTAACACGTATCCCAACATACCCTTTTTTGGGTTTAAATGTCATTTTTCTCAGTTTTCCTTAAATTATGCGGGTTCTAGCAAAAATACTTTCTATACAAAAGTATAGGGCATAAAATTGTAGTACAGTTTTCGAGAAAATCGTGAAAATGTATTTCGAACATTTCATCATTAAAAACCAACTCGAAATTTTGTCTCCCTACACGAAAACGGCAGTCATTTTTTAACGGATAAAGAAAATTTCTGTATAAGGTCCATATTAAAAAAAAAATTGATAAAGATATTCTCCGAGAGAAAGTCGAGAAATTTTATATTTTTTTGTATTTCTTGTGTTTAATGAATTGTAACTTCTGAACGAATAATAATATTAACTTCCGGTTACTTTCATTAAATTCTACGAACATTTCTTAATAAGATACATCATTTTAAAAACTTTTTACGGTGTTAATTAAGCCAAAATATCAAATGTTTTTATAATAGATATAAAAATTTGAAAATATCTCAACTTACTCTCGGAAAAACATTTGATATTTTGACCTAATAAAATATCCTTAAAAGTTTTAAAATAATATGTTTTCACGAGACATGTTCGTAGAAGTTAATAAAAGAAAGCGAAAGTCGATATTTTTATCCGTTCAGAAGTTACAACTCATGAAACAATAAATACGAAAATTTTGCAAATATATCAATTTTCTCTCGGAGAATATCTTTTAATTTTGGCGACTAAGACCCTCAGAAATTTTTTTAAAAATATGGACTTTATAGCGAAGTTTTCAGAGAATTTACTGCAAGAAACAGAGTTGATATCAATCTGTTAGACAGCCGTCTTTTGTGAAAATACTTACAATAGTGAGTTGTAATCACCATAAAAAATTCAGCAGGTTACTAATTTGTTACTAATTTTTTTTAATATCCTGTCACTGGTCTGTGACCTAGAGTGCAGACTGGTGTATTTCAAGTTATTTTAGTAAATTCTTTATGTAAGCGTTTAAATTTTTCTTACCAAAAGTGACGTAAGTGAGAGTGAAAATTTTGTTTTTGTACTTTCAGGATAGTCTTGGGACTTCGGCAGACTGACAAATTTCGAGTTAGCTTACAGTGGCCTTTCAACTTGTGTTTAGATTCTTTTGCCGAAAATGACGTAAGTGGGTGTCTAAATTTTCAATTTTCAATTTAGTCTGCCGGGTCCTTTGTGACCGATAATCTTTGGCAGACTTGTGATTCATAACTTAACGTGTTTTCAGCTATCATTTGCACCTTAGATTATTCTTGCCGAAAATTACGTAAGTTTGTGTGTCTGAAATGCATTTTTGAACCATTGTAACTTTCTGTTGTGACCGGTATGAATTGGCAGACTGGTAATTTTAATATTAGGAAAGCTGCCTTAAATGAAATTCGAAGTCAAAACTTTTGCCGAACAAGACGTAAGCAAATACGTTGTGGGCTCTTGGACAATATTTTGTTCTGAAATTTTTCGCATAATGTTCCGTCTTGGTGAGAAATAAAAACCTCTGGTTTTGTAGAGCGAAGTCTCTTCTACATTATGTACCAAATTTTGAAAGCCACATTCGATACATCCCATGTCCCATAAACCTTCATAGAAAAAAATGTTTTTGACTGAAAAAAAGTCCAACTTTAACAACTTGCACGGAGTACAAAAAAATTGTAGACCATATTCAAGGCAAGGACATTAAAGTTCACAATATTTCCTTTAAAGTTCAAAAAAGAACACGTTTCTACAATGATTGTATCCAAAGTTTTGAGCATTTGAAATTTAAAGTATCATAAGAATGTCATGTTTAGAATCGCGTGTTGTGATGTGACGACTAATTTTGGTCTGCGGAATGCTCCACCAGATTTCGCGACACACACACACACACACACACACACACACACACACACACACACACACACACACACACACACACACACACAAACACACACACACACACACACACACACACACAAACATACACACACACACACACATACACACATACACATACACACACACACAAACACACACACACAAACACACACACACATACACATACACATACATTTTACATACTTTACGTAGAAAATAATACTTTACGAGTAAATGAACAACACTGTATATAGTTACTTTTTTATAAAGCAGTAGAAACTCCCAAATAGCTTATGTCCACACCTTTCCCTCTCTCCTACGATAAATTTTTTATGATAAAAAGAAATTGTTTTAGTGACAGTAATTAATACAAACATAAAAAAATTTCAGTAAACTACGGCAACTACTACAACCACATCCTCGGCTACTGGAATCAGAAACACCTTTCTAATATTCTGTATATAAAATACGAAGATATGAAACAAGATCTTTCTTCTGTCATCATAAAAGTCGCTTCTTTCCTTAACAAATCCTTATCAGAAGATCAGATTTCTGTTCTTGTTGAGCATTTATCATTTGAAAATATGAAAAATAATCCAGCAATTAACTATTCACTTGAAGATCACAGAAAATTTTTTCGTAATAATGCAGATGGTATTGAGTTTCTTCGATCTGGACTCGTTGGAAGTTATAAAAAAGACATGTCGGAAGAAATTGAAAAGAAATTCGATAAATGGATCGAAGAAAACGTAAAGCGGACTGGAATTGAATTTTACTAAGAAAATATCTGATGTGGCTAGTACAAGACCTCCCGCCATACTACTTACTCTATTCTTTTTACTTATACAAATATATTAATATACAGGCTGTTTCATAACTTCGAGTACATACGTTAGGGGAATATGTTGTTTGATATGATTACGAATCAAAAAAAAAATTTTAATCGTAATATTAATTTCCATGTTTCCCAGTCAAAAATTTTTCGTTGCGACAAAAAATGCTGCCCTTTATTTTTGAATCGAAATTAGCATATTAAACAACATAATTATATCGATTATATCTTTAACGTATGTTCTCGATGTTATGAAACACTCTGTATAGGTAGGTGTTAGGTACTACTATTAACAAATATACATTGTCACTGTCATGTCATAATCATTTAAATTTGACGTTTATTCATAAATGATACCAGATGCAAAATAGTATATTAAAACATAAGTTAGAGAAGGGAAAGGTGACTTTTTCTAGCAAGAGTTCGAAATTCGCACACGAGCACGTAGGAGCGATTAACCAAACGAACGAGTGCTAAAATAGCCTACCGTAACGAATGGTTTATAGTATTATTTTTTCTATTTAGGCAGTTTTTGATTTAATAAATAGTTATTTGTTTCATTAATACAAAAAATGCATGATTTCGGGACGAGTAAGGCGGTTGCCGGACAACGCGCTAGCGGAGTTCGGCGATCTTATGAGTCCCAAAATAGCATTTTTTGTATGAATGACAGTATGAATGATAATATTTTTTCGCTAACCGCTTAGCTAGAAAACTCCACTGTTTAAAATGAAAAAGAATAACGTTGAACTTATTTTATTTGCATATATTTAAGAATTACATTTCATGAAAATGACATATCCTTTACTACACAACAATTAAACAGTAGACAGTAATTTGTTTTTTATAAACAGTAATTTTACAATTAACAGTCAAAATATAAAAATGCACAGTGATAATGATAAATATACTAAAAAATCTAAAACTCTAACTAGAGAAGAAATTAGTAATTTTAATGAATCGAGATTCTTCATTAAATACCAAAATGGAAAATGTCATAAGCATGTTGTAGGAATACATAAATTAGCATCTACCGCGCAAGACGTAGCTGCTTATTTAAAATTGCCAGACTTCAAATCTTACACTGACAAATAAGTTGGAAACATCGAATAAAATCTTAATTCATCAACGAGTCAAAATAGTGATAAAAACTAGCGTCAGGCCGCGCTACGCGGTTCTACGGCTAGGGGAATACGCCCGCTTTGCGGGCTCAAGCTCCGCGGACCCTGAATGTGGGACGATTCGGCACTTCGTGCCTCAATTATAACAATTTTAACATTTAGACTCTACCGAAAAAAATTGTATGATGAAATTATAATTATTTAAAATTATTCTTCTTCCTTCTTTAATATAAATTTTAGTTAAGCCATAAAAATTTTAGTACCTATAGAACTACAAGGGCTTTCAGATAGGTCGCGCTACCGCGCAACAAGGGGGATTCGCCCGCTACGCGGGCTCAAGCTCCGCGGACTCTGAATATGGAAGGATTCGGCACTTCGTGCCTCAATTATAACGATTTTAACATTTAGACTCTACAGAAAAAAATTGTAAGATGAAATTATAATTATTTAATTACAATTTCAAATTATTCATCTTCCTTCTTCAATATTTTAGTATCTATTTTTTATCTAAGACCTAACACCAGATCGAGAACACGGAATCAATCCAAGACCTGAAGATGGCAAGTGAGACCTTGCCGAAACGTCGTTTAAACAACGGTTCTTCGCAGAACCAAACCAGACCAACGCGAGAAGATACCCGGAAAAATTCAAACTGCATATATATATATATATATATATATATATATATATATATATATATATATATATATATATATATATATATATATATATATATATCGTAAGTTGGTAAATTGTATGGTATATTCTTTGGACAGTTAACTTCCGGTTTCTTGGGCCGCCATCTTGAATATTACATTTATGGCAATTGAATGTCAAAACTGTGTGACTCAATGAAATCAGAGACACCGAAAACCTAGAAAAAGACTCATCATTCTCAAAAATACAACAATATTTACGTGTTTTACGTGAAGATTCAAAAAACGGCCGCCATCTTGGATTCCGGGTGTTGCATGCAAAATTCAGCTTGGTAACGGGCAGATTCGAATTCAGCGGGGTCAAATTAGTCCAGAAACTCATGTTACCAAAATGTTACATAAAATGCACCTAGAAGTGCGAATTTCGGATTTCCCGACTGGTCTATATTCAATAGGTATGATTCTAACATATATTTTTTAAAACAAAAGACAATCGTCGGTCACCATTTTAAATAATTTTATTAATTAGACCTCATCTAGCTCTTTAATTTGACATCAAACTCAATATTGTTTTTTTTAAATAAAAACAAATGTCAATCGTCTGCCACCATTTTCAATAATTTTATTAATAAGGTAGCCTTTATTTTTTAATCCTTAAATTTTAACCCTTTAATTTTTAATCAAATTCGTTTTGATTTAATAATTTTTTGATAAAAAACAAATGACAATCGGTCGCCATTTTCAACAATTTTATAAAGTAGTGCCAACCTGACCGATTTAAATTATTTTATTAATTTGGTAGGTAGCCCATGTCCAGCCCTTTAATTTGATATCAAACTGATATAATTCTATATTGTTTTTGATAAAAATAAATGATAATCGTCGGCCACCATTTTAAATAATTTTATTAATTAGGTAGCCCTTATCCAGCCCTTGAATTTGATATCAAACTCGATATGATTTTTTGATAGAAACAAATGACAATCGTTGGTCGCCATTTTCAACACTTTTATAAAGTAGTGCTCACCTGATCGATTTATATTATTTTATTAATTAGGTAGCCCATTTTCAACCCTTTAATTTAATATCAAACTTGATATAATTCTATATTGTTTAAAAAAAATGACAAACGTCGGCAACCATTTTAAATAATTTTATTAATTAGGTAGCCCTTATCCAGCCCTTGAATTTGATAACAAATTCGATATGATTTTTTGATAGAAACAAATGACAATCCTTGGTCTCCATTTTCAACAATTTTATAAAGTAGTGCTCACCTTACCGATTTAAATTATTTTATTAATTAGGTAGCCCATTTTCAGCCTTTTAATTTGATATCTAACTTGATATAATTCTATATTGTTTTTAAAAAAATAAATGACAATCGTCGGCCACCATTTTAAATAATTTTATTAATTAGGTAGCCCTTATTCAGCCCCTGAAATTGGTATCAAACTCGATATGATTTTTTTAATAAAAACAAATGACAATTATTGTTGGTCGCCATTTTCAAAAATTTTATAAAGTTAGTGCTCACTTGGTAGTTTAATTTAATATCAAACTCGATTTTGTTCTATATAATATTTTTTTAATGCAGGTCGTCGACCTTCAATTTTAACAGTTTTATAAAGTACCTAGTGTTCCTGTAACCCTTTACTTTAGCATCAAACTCCATGAATTTGTGATACTTTCCAGTGAAAAAGTTCCTTTTTTGCTTTTTACCTCTCGCCACTTATATCTGTAAGAGAGAGGTGCGTGAACTTGGCATAACAAGTGCAAGTGCAAATTCTAAAACTTGGCAGATAATTTGCACCCAATTCGCACCAATTTGCACCCTAATAATTATTACTTTATCTTATTTTGTTTAAGAGTTATTAACAATTAAATTATTTTTATGCCAACTTCACACCAGCACAATAAGTAATGCATAATTTAAAAAAATATATGCCAAAAATTTGCACCCAATTTACACCAATTTGCACCCACATAAAAATTTATTTATTACTTATAACAAAAAAGTTATAAACAAATACATATTTTTTTGCCAGCAATACAAGTATGACCAAATTGAAAAATTTTTTTACGAAAAATTAGCACCCTAACACGTCAAAATTGCACCCTAAAAATAATTTGCTATATATAATTATTTCATGCCGAAATTAATAATTAATTTTAAAAACTACTACTTACGCGCTATATCAAACATAGAACAAAACTGATTATACCGAAGTTCAACTTGAGAGGTAATTTTATGGGTGCAAATTATAAAATGCGCAAATTCTTATTCTTAGACATGTAAATAAATTTGCACCCTATAAACAATAACAAAATTGCAGTCGGTTGTCAAGTGGTAAATAATTATTTGTGAAACAACTCCAGAAAATCGTATGTGTGTACGAATAAAGTTCTAATTGATAGGTAATTTTATGGGTGCAAATTATGAAATTTGTAAATTCTTATTCTTCGACATGTAAACAAATTTGCACCCTATAAACAATAACAAAATTGCAATCGGTTGTCAGATCAGGTGGTAAATAATTATTTGTGAAACAATTCCAGAAAATCGTATGTGTGTACGAATAAAGTTCTAATTGATAGGTAATTTTATGGGTGCAAATTATGAAATTTGTAAATTCTTATTCTTCGACATGTAAACAAATTTGCACCTTATAAACAATAACAAAATTGCAATCGGTTGTCAGGTCAGGTGGTAAATAATTATTTGTGAAACAATTCCAGAAAATCGTATGTGTGTACGAATAAAGTTCAAATTGATAGGTAATTTTATGGGTGCAAATTATGAAATTTGTAAATTCTTATTCTTCGACATGTAAACAAATTTGCACCCTATAAACAATAACAAAATTACAATCGGTTGTCAGGTGTCAGGTGGTAAATAATTATTTGTGAAACAACTCCATAAAATCGTATGTGTGTACGAATAAAGTTCAATTTGATTGGTAATTATGTGGGTGCAAATTATGACATTTGTAAATTCTTATTCTTAGACATGTAAACAAATTTGCACCCTATAAACAATAACAAAATTACAATCGGTTGTCAGGTGGTAAATAATTATTTGTGAAACAACTTCATAAAATCGTATGTGTGTACGAATAAAGTTCAATTTGATTGGTAATTTTATGGGTGCAAATTATATTTGTATATTCTTAATCTTCGACATGTAAACAAATTTGCACCCTATAAACAGTAACAAAATTGCAATCGATTGTCATAATAATTTGTGAAACAATTCGTATGATTGCAAGAATAACGATCAAATTGATAAGGAATTTTATGGGTGCAAATTATGAAATCTGCAATATCTTATTCCTAGACATGTAAACAAATTTGCACCCTATAAAAAATTTAAAAATTGCAATCTGTTGTCAGATGGTAAATAATTATTTGTGAAACATGACTGTGTTGGGTTAACTGTTGTAATCAATTAATTTATTTGTGTTGATGACAAGAATATCTTGTTTGCTGTCAACAAATAAAATAAACTGTGTTACAATTCAAAGTAAGTATATCAGTTGATTACAAAAATACAAAATATTATAAAATATTGGAATGTTCAGGAAAAACAATTAATAATAATCGTTTATTTTTAATTAACTTTTGGACTTTATTACGATACTCTTCTTTCCTAGAGCTTTAATTTGATACCATACTCCATAGAATTTTAATTATTTTTGTAAATAACGAATGTTTATTTATTATATATTATTTATAGAACACGATTTTGATCATTTTGCGATGATGTGCGTGTGTGTGTGTGTGTGTGTGTGTGTGTGTGTGTGTGTGTGTGTGTGTGTGTGTGTGTGTGTGTATGTGTGTGTGTGTGTGTGTGTGTGTGTGTGTGTGTGTGTGTGTGCGTGTGTGTGTGTGTGTGTGTGTGTGTGTGTGTGTGCGCGCGCGTGTGTGTGTGTGTGCGTGTGTGTGCGCTTGTGTGTGCGTGTGTGTGTGTGCGTGTGTGTGTGTGCGTGTGTGTGCGTGTGTGTGTGTGTGTGTGTGTGTGTGTGTGTGTGCGTGTGCGTGTGTGTGAATTAATAGGAATTTTTTAAATAACATTGTATACTAAATGTTTTACAATATGTATTCAAAACGTTGTTTCTATCTAGCACCATTTTCCCGTGTCCGGATAATTGATCGCCGGAATGTTGATCGCGGGGAAATTTGATCGCCGAAATATTGACCGTGTGGAAAATAGATCGCTGGGAGAATTGACTGAATATTGACTATAAGTGAATAAATTAGAGTGCTCAGAGCCTCCTTCAAAATTGTTGCGCCATGGGTTAAAAGAATGTACGGTTTTGGGGTATTGTATTTACAATCTACCTAATTGTTAACAATTAAATACCGCTATTCCGTTTTACCACTAATACATTTTTATACCAAAACCGAATTTGTGGGGCTCTAGTACGGTTTTGTTAGCTTTGTTAGTGTATTATATAGCAACACTGAGTTTGTGGGGCTCTAGTACGGTTTTGTTAGTGCAGTAAATACCAACAACACTGAGTTTGTGGGGCTCTAGTACGGTTTTGTTAGCATTGTTAGTGTAGTAAATACCAACACTGAGTTTGTGGGGCTCTAGTACGGTTTTGTTAGCTTTGTTAGTGTAGTAAATACCAACACTGAGTTTGTGGGGCTCAAGTACGGTTTTGTTAGCTTTGTTAGTGTGGTAAATACCAACACTGAATTTGTGGGGCTCTAGTCTAGTACGGTTATGTTAGCTAGTGTAGTAAATATCAAAACCGAGTTTGTGGGGCTCTTACTATCCCAGTTGGACCTTGTCCCCGCCATAATGACTCTCTGTCAGTCCCACAAGCTGCGCGCAGCGCGAGTTGGAGCGCGGAGCGCGCAGTCCTCGAGTTATTTTTTAAAGTGCGCCGCAGGCTAACTTAAAAACGAGTTGAAATATGTCAGCAAGGAGGATTTTGTTAGTTTTGTTAAACCACACATCACACTCACTAACACACACACATACACACAATTACAATTGGTGGTAAAAATAATAAGTTGTTAAAAAAGTTAATAATAACAATAATGATAATAATAATAATTCAGCGATCAATTATATCCGCGGTTAATTTTCCTACGATAAATTGCCCGCTCGATCAATATTCCGGCGATAAATTATTCGGCGTTAAATTCTTCCCGCGATTATTTTTCCACACGGTCAATATTCCGACGATCAATTATCCAGCGATCATTATTCCGGCAATCAATTTTCCCCGCGGTCAATTGTTCACACGATCAATATTACGGCGATCAATTCTCCCGGCGATCAATTATTCACACGGTCAATATTCCGGCGATCAATTCTCCCGGCGATCAATTTTCCGCGATCAATTATCCGCGATCAATTTTCCTGCGATCAAAATTCCGTGATCCCCATTTTCCAATTACAAGAAGTTAAATATTCTACAAATTTGGCAAATTGAAATGGAAAATATGAAATGTCATTTAGTATTTAATTCCCTTCTAGTACAATGGTATATTTGTGAGTAATAATAATAATAATAATAATATTTATTACCTTCCGCTTACCTGTAAAGGAAGGTATTGGAATCATGCAAAAAATCGGGTGGTGAATTTTTAGTGGATGAGCACGAATTAGGGTCCTTACAACTCATTTTTGATAGTTTCACGATGATGTCTGTGTGTATGTGTGTGTGTATGTGTGTGTGTGTGTGTGTGTGTGGTCAAGGGTTGTTAGTCGCATAACTCGAATACGAATTACCCGAAAATTTTGATATTTGGTATTTAACATTTGTATATAAATTGGAAGAACTCCCTAGATTTTGGTACAAATATCTTCATCGGAAGTGTTATTTTTTGAAGATTGAAAAGGTTAATTGTCAAAATTGTATATAAATTTGGAAAAATATAGTATTTATTTGTAATGAGAATAAGAGGCAAAGTTATTTGCAACTTACGTTATAAAAAAATTGTCTTTATCTGGTAGCATTAAAGAACTGCAGTAAAATTTAAAAAATAAATTTATCAGATAAAACGTTGAAATCTTGTAATCCATGTTCGGTTGATTTTTGTTTCTGCGTAAAAAATATTGACAGGTGTGACGGGTGACAAGTTGACATAACTAGCGCCATATAAGTCATAAGTCAGATATTAAATGTAGTAATTGAACGGAGGATGGCTTCAACACAGAAGAGTTTTCGGGTGAATGAATCTTTTGATTCAGGTGATACTAATTTCTGTGTTTGAATATTTTAGATTTTTATTTGTATATTTTAAATGGGCACCGGATTGTACGTATACATTTCTGTTTAAAGTGTAGATATGGCGGAAGGTTGTGTGATGGCCACGTCAGATTTTTTTTCAGTAGACACAGTACAGTGTATAGAAAACGTCAGACAAATTAAAATAAAACATACACTTTTGAAATTACAAATTACAGTGTTAAAAATTCGTTTACATTGTAAAATGCGTGCTGTTGTAAATACAACATTAAATCTTTTTTAAAAGACTTTAAATTTAAATTATTTTTTAGTCCATTTGGCAAATTATTAAACAATTGTAAGCCCATTCTATCTGGAGAACTTTTAACAATGTTTAATCTTGAGGCGGGTATATGAAAGTTATTTTTTAGTCTGGTGTTATGACTATGCAGATCGCTGTTAGTAGGGAAAGACTTCTGATTCTTATAAACTAAAACACAAGACTCATAAATATAGATACTACTTAACGTAAGGATATTGTATTTTTTAAATAAATTTCTGCAAGAAGAGTTAAACTGCACCCCTGCTATCGAACGTAAAATTCTTTTCTGTGCAATGAAGACATTTTGAGACGCACTTGAAGAGCCCCAAAAACAAATACTATAACGAAGGCGAGATTCCACAGAGGCACTGTAAAACATTAACAACTGTTTTATATTTAAAAATTCTTTAAGGTGTCGTATTTGGAAACATAATCTATTTAGAGTTGAAACAAGCTCTTGACAAAGAGGTTTCCAGTCCAGATTATGAGTGATCTGCATACCTAGTATTCTTGCCGAGTCACTACTCGTTATATGATTATCCCCGAATTGGACAATAATCTCTTGATTAGTATAGTTATGCATGTAAAAACGAAGAATGTTAGTTTTACTATCATTCAAGTATAATTTATTTTCACAGCACCATGATATCAAGGACCGAACGTTTTGATTACATTTATTAATCAATGCGCCTGTGTCCGAATCAGAAATGACGAGAGTAGTGTCATCCGCATACATAATAGGCATACAATCCTCACGAAAGACTTCTCTGAGATCGTTAATATAGAGAGTAAATAAAACAGGAGCTAGAACAGTGCCCTGAGGTAGACCTACATTGATTTGAACTAAATCAGAACATATTATGGTACGAGTACATGAAACATCTTTAGTACAATTTAATGAGACAAACTGCTGTCTATTGTTTAAAAAAGAGTGAATCCAGTTTAAAGCTACCCCGCGTATTCCTACACATTCAAGCTTATTTAAAAGCCTGTAATGATCAACGCAGTCAAAAGCTTTACTTAAATCACAGAATATCCCTACGGGATATTCCCCTTTGTTTAAATTTTCTATAATTTGACTATAAAAGAAATGTAAAGCATCTTTTGTAGAGCTGTTAGGTCTAAAACCAAATTGTTTATCAGTGATGATTTCATTTTGGTCTAAAAAGCTTTGAAGTCTACTCAGAAAGCAATATTCAAATATTTTAGAAAAAGCCGATGTTAAAGCAACAGGCCTGTAATTATCTACACAAGTTTTCTCTCCTTTTTTGAAAACAGGAATTATTTTATTAAGTTTTAATAATTGCGGAAAACATCCATTTTGAAAAGATATATTAATTATATGAGTCAATGGGGCAGCAATGAGATGAGCGAAAGTTCGTATAATAAAATTTGGTACTTCATCCGGACCCGATGACTTTGTATTTTTAAGCTTATATAAAATAATTTCAATTAATTCTGTTTCGCTTAAAGGATTCAAAAATAGATTAACAGATCTGTTACTTTTACTTCTGTGACTATCATTATTTGTGTCAATCAACGGTATTTTTTTAAAGATGTGTAGTGGAGCATCTCTAAAATGATTATTAAAGATATTGGCAATTTCTAAAGGATCTTCAATTATATTGTTATCCTGGCGTAGTTGTACGTTATCATTTACTTTGGTTTTAGTATTATAATTGATAATATTCCAAGCACTTTTCACCATATTTTCCGATTCAATAATTTGACTTTGAAAAAATTGTTTCTTCGTTCTAGATATCAAGTGAACATGCTCTTGTTTAGCCTTTTTGTAACTACATTCGAATTCAGGGTAACGCTTCTTTAATTCAAAAAGTGTCTTCAAATTTGCACTTGAGTTAATGATGTTTGTGTTAACCCAACATTTTTTATTAGACTTCTGCAGATGTATTTTCTGTAAAGGAAAACTTTTATCAAAGTAGTATCTAAAAGTATTAAAGAAACAATCATAGGCCTCTTCCGTATTCGATCTAGCATATACATCACACCATGACTCGTTAACTAGATCAGACGCGAAATCATTTAAGTTACAATCGTTAAAACGTCTCCTGTAATCGATAGATTTAGTTGAAGTTTGCTCCTCAATGTTACTGTTAAATAAAATTGTTTTGTGATCAGAAATAATGTTGTTCTTGACAACAGCAACACAATTTACAATATTTGAGAACAGATGGTCCAAAATATAACTACCTCTTGTCGGGGCTTCAACTTTATTAAACATATTGAAAGAGGTTAGAATTTCTGCAAAAGTATTATAATCGTTAGAATCACGAACTGGATCTAAGTTGAAATCCCCACAAATCATTACTTTATAGTGTAATCTAAAAAATTGTTCTAGAAATAAAGTAATGTTTTCACATAAAATTTTAGAGTCTGCTGAAGGAGACCTGTAAACATTTAAAATTAAGATAGGATTGCAAGAATTCGGTTCCCATAAAACAGCACAAGCTTCAAATTGCTTTTCTATACAAAAATAAGAAATATCTAAAGATTTAACTTGATGAGAAATGCTTTTATGGCACCAGATCCCTACACCTCCTCCTTTATATTGTGTTCTACAAAAATTAGCTATACAAGTAAAATTGTTGAACAGATTTAAATTAATATTTTCGTCATTGCGCCATGTTTCTGTTAGGCATAAAAATTTCAAACTATTATATTTTAATAAGTATTCACTAGAAATTAGGTTAGATTTATTTAGCGTTAAAGCGCCACAGTTTAAAACAAAAAAGTCATACTCTTCAATGACGTTAATATTAATTACTTTCATACACACAGTAAAATAGTAGAGTATATGGCGAGAGGTCATGTGTTGGCCACATCGGATTTTTTATTTTCAAATAATGTTAATAATTTTTTCATTGAATGTACCTAAACTTCTGACATCTTTTGTTGGGACTGTAATTGAAATGGCTGTCAAAATAAAATTTAAAAAATACTAATATTGATAAAAATTCAAAAAAATTATTCTTTCGATTATTACTTAATATAATTTACAAATTGTTTATATTACTAATATAACTTAAGATACATGCATCTGAAATATCAAATTGTAAACTGTAAACGTCAGTTTGACAGAACATAATATCATTGTTTTTTTCCCCAAATATGTTAACAATTTTTACCCTGAATATACTAAAACTTCTGACGTCTTTTTCTGTGACTGTACTTTGTAATGACTGTCAAAATAAAATAATTTTTTAAAAAGTAGTACTAAAATTGATAAAAATATTACAAATATTTACGCTCCTTCTATTATAACTCAATATAATTAACAAATTGCTCCTATTAATTATATTACTTAAGATAAATGCATTTTAAATCTCGAATTGTAAACGTCAGTTTGACACAATGTGGCATTGTTTTTTATTCAACAGTCAGTTGTTGTTGAACATTTGAAAAAACTGATGGCCCGCTATTTGATTTACACCCTGAATATTTGGTCTATGGTTAATATCATGCTCTGGTGTCTGCATAGTCAAAATAATTATTATATATAGTAAATCCAACAGACAAGCAGCCTAAATGCAGTGCATCTTTCACAGAAGAGATGTTGTTCTTTTTGACTGTGTTAAAGCAAGGCACATTTGGTTTATATTGCTTGAGTTTAATATTCATGTTGAGATGTTTTGTCGAAGTATTCTTGTTCTTTTGTGACAGATCTGCCATGAGTAGAATCGTACAGTAATAAATTTTACTGGGCAAAAAGCGGCGTATTGTTTTTGTCGGTATTAAAGATGCAATTTACAACAATTGTGGGCTAGTTGTCTTATCTTCATAGTGACCGGTATGAAAGCATTCTGACGCGAGCTTCAAGCCGCGATTTAAAAAAAAAATACACAGTCACCGCCAAGTTTACCAGCGGATGTCAGATTGAGAGTATGCGTATCGTACTTTGATTGATTTTGACTTTTGTTGTTTGTAAATCGTAAATGTCTGAAGTCTGATATCTTTGTGACTAAATGTTTCCTTCTTCGGTACGAATTAGTACCATGTCAAGGAATGATTTTTATCCTTATTTTCAAGCTTTATCATCGAGTAACGACTAAACTATCGAAAACTAAAATAGGAATGACAAATCTGAGGCTAGAATTTATCACAGTACCAAATTGTTGTAGATGTTGCTGTATCAGAATTACATAAATTTATAAAATTAGGTAGGTACATAAAAAGATATGATATGAGATATGTACGTTTCTTGTCAAAATTAAATCCCATTTTTCTTTATTATCTGTCAGATAAGATTGAAGACATAGAATCGAGTGAAATCAGCACGAATCCTAGGTTTAGTTTCATAGCTGATCACATAATATTTATAAATTTTGTAGGTTTTTTTCCAATGTAAGGTTATGTTTAAGTTTCTTCCGTGTAGATACCAATTTAATAGAATTTTCACTATAGTTTACATTTAATTTATATCTAAATGGTTATTATAGGTAAAATAAGATGTTTAATAATTTCATAATATTCCTAATAGAACATAATACTTACCAGGATAATATTCTAAGTACTGTCAAATATAGATATTTTAAAATTAATTACCCATTTATTTATTGTAATATGCTGTATACATGAATAACTTGTATTTAACATATTCCATTACAATATATCTATGAATTTGTGTGTTTTAAGGAAGAAATTAAAGAGAACACTTTAATACAAATAATAATGTCAGATTATTCGGTATAAAGTTGTATATTTTTTTCTTACTACCTTAAAAATCCTCTTTCAGGACTATGTTCATATTGATTAGGTTGAAACGTCAAAGATAAATATTCTTTTAATTTATACAGTGAGAAATAACCAAAATATTTAAATATAATATTTTACACAAATATTAATTATAATACAAATATTGAAACCACTCAAACTTGTCTATATAAAAAATTACGTGTAATTAAAATTTCAATATGTAAATGACAAGTGTCATAATTAAATGTATTGTGTGAAGTTGGATATAATTTTCTTGCACGACCTTAAAATCTACATACTGAACTAATTTCATATTGGTTCATATGAAATGTCAAAAATAAATTATCTTTTAATTTACACATTCTACAATACCAAACATATTTAAATATATAATTTACACAAATTTTTATTATAATACAAGTATTGAAACCATTCAAATTGGTATATATAAAAAATTACATGTAAATAAAATTTCCATATGTAAGTAACATGTGTCAAACGTAATTTTTTTTCCAAACGTATCGCGATTTAAAAAAAGCTTGTTTCTATCAAATAACATTTTCTAGATTTTCTTGTAAAAAATCTACCTATTGTAAAAATCCACAAAGTTCAAAGATGATGTATCTCAATTTGATTAAATAAACAAAAAAATTCCCATACAATTTAATAATATAGTTTTTGTGAAAACGTGAAATAAAAAATGTTAGTTGATGCGTTATATACATATCCCTTTAGGTCCGTGCTGCCGCACGGACTGTGTTTATATGGCCTCACACTCGCTTCGCTCGCGAGTAACATAACGAATTAATTTCGGGCCTCAAATGAATCCAATTTTACAATTAGATTAAAATTGAATTTTAAATGTCACTTTGACATTGACAGCTGTCACTTTGACATTGATTGCTGTCACTTTGATATTTATTGCTGTCACTTTGACATACGCAATATTTTCAATTAAATAATTATACATTTTTATCGGCGCCGTGGCCGAGCGCGCTTAGTACATCTCCTAGCTCGCTATGACGTCACGCGAACCACACATCAGTGGTTCGAGTCCCAGCGCTGCCGATCAACAATGTGTGATTTGTCGTTAAATAAAAAAGAATACGGCTACATGTATTCATCACACTCGGATGTCACAAGCCAGCCACTTGTGCATCTTAAATATGTAGCAAAATGGCTACGAAACCCCGTACCGGCAGTACGGCAGTGTTAAAGCTGCGGCTCGGTGATACCGGTGCATTAAGGGGAGGCGAGGGCCCGATTTGGGCTGTAGAGCCATTGGAAGGAAGAAGAAGGAAGGAATTATACATTTAAAATTGTTGCAAAATCCGAAAGTGGATTTTTCATCTGACAAATTCATTTGTTACGAAATGTTTTACTGAATTTAGATTGAGACTATGTTCTCCATAGGCGGGTAACCAAATTAGAAATCATGAACAATGTTAAGTTGACCATCGCTGTATACGGGATAAACGGGTTATATAGTTTACATGGAATACTGAACTGCCTTACTTTTTATTTTCTATAATATTTATTTCCATACTTGGAAAACGTCATTTTGACTGAAAATATTTTTTGACATTATTTTTATTATAGGTAGATAACTTCAGAGTGCATTTTTACGTCAAAAATTTTTAAATACACAATTTTTTAACTATAAAAAAAGTGAATAAACACATATACACTTTAGTTATATAGGTTAGGTACTTACATTAATTTCAAAATCATGATAAACATGGTGCATTATCATCCTGTCTAGTAATAAAATGACTACTGTCAAACCACCAACTTTCGTTATTCATCTTAAAAATTACATGGATAGCTCAATCTAATATGAAAATGGCCAAAAAAATGCATGTTTTTTTTAAAAACATTCATACATTATAAATAAAAAAAATCCAAAACATACGTAAGAATATAGTCTAAATAAATATCTATTTTATAAAAAAAAATTCATAAAAATCGCTTAAACCATTTAACTTCTAGACGTTCTGAAAAGTTTCAACTTGAAAGAAATATAATGAACCCAAGCTCTTTTAATATATGGACTAGCGTCAGGCCCCGCTACGCTGGTCTTTCGGCTAGGTCCGTGCTGCCGCACGGACTGTGTTTATATGACCTCACACTCGCTTCGCTCGCGAGTAACATAACGAATTATTTTCGGGCCTCAAATGAATCCAATTTTACATTTAGATTAAAATTGAATTTTAAATGTCATTTTGACATTGACAGCTGTCACTTTGACATTGATTGCTGTCACTTTGATATTGATTGCTGTCATTTTGACATACGCAATATTTTCAATTAAATAATTATACATTTAAAATTGTTCCAAAATCCGAAAGTGGATTTGTCATCTGACAAATTCATTTGTTACGAAATGTTTTACTGAATTTAGATTGCGACTATGTTCTCCATAGGCGGGTAACCAAATTAGTAACAAATCTTTAAACATATTTAACCAAATAATTAGAAGTTTTGAAAAGAAGAATTATTTAGAAAATTGTTCCTCTTGACGAGTTCTACGAGTATCACTGGTTAAAATTAATGTATAGTGTGGCTCAAGATAATTGCAAAAGTTTACCTGGGCTCCTTATGATGGGCTGACCGTGGGACGACCCATAACAGCGGGACGATTTGCTACTGTATAATTTTTATTGATTTTTAATTTCAATAATTAAATTAAAGTTCAATATAGAAAATTTTTAAACTTACTTTTCTAAACCGAAACCATACTTCTATTGCTGCTATCTTGGCTGACATCCATTTCATTCATTTCGTTGATGTTTATAAATAACAAGGATACATAAACAAAATATTTTCGTTACTTAGGACAGCGTGGTTTGTTTTAATTTAAAAATTAATTGTTGTACGAAAAAATACTTGGCGCTAATATCATGTCAAGCATGAACAATGTTAAGTTGACCATCGCTGTATACGGTCTAAACGGGTTATATAGTTTACATGGAATACTGAACTGCCTTACTTTTTATTTTCTATAATATTTATTTCCATACTGGAAAACGTCATTTTGACTGTAAATATTTTTTGACATTATTTTTATTATAGGTAGATAACTTCAGAGTGCATTTTTACGTCAAAAATTTTTAAATTTTTAAATACACAATTTTTTAACTATAAAAAAAGTAAATAAACACATCTACACTTAAGTTATATAGGTTAGGTACTTACATTAATTTCAAAATCATGATAAACATGGTGTATTATCATCCTGTCTAGTATTAATAAAATGACAACTGTCAAACCACCAACTTTCGTTATTCATCTTAAAAATTACATGGATAGCTCAATCTAATATGAAAATGGCCACTAAATGCATGTTTTTTAAAAATTTCTCATACATTATGAATTTAAAAAATCAAAAACATATGTAAGAATATAGTCTAAATAAATATCTATTTTATAAAAAAAATTCATAAAAATCGCTTAAACCATTTAACTTCTAGACGTTCTGAAAAGTTTCAACTTGAAAGAAATATAGTGAACTCAAGTTCTTTTAATATATGGAAGCTCTTTTAATATATGGATAGCGTCAGGCCCCGCTATGCGGGTCTGCGGCTAGGTCGCGCTACCGCGCGACAGTGGGGATTCGACCGCTTCGCGTGCTCAAGCTCCGCGGACCCTGAAGGGATTCGGCTCTTCGGGGCTCAAATGAATCAAATTTCACATTTAGATTAAAATTCTTGAATTTTAAATGTCACTGTGACATTGACAGCTGTTAACTAATAATAAAATACCGGATGTTAAACAAAAGTAGATCAAAGAAAATTTTTTTTATTATTCATATACCTGCATTAGCTCTCACAAAAACTCTTAACCCGGCACCGGACAGGCGGGGTCTTACAGACCCCACGTTGATGTTAACCGCCACTATTTCTGTATTTCTGCGCTTTCGCGGCCACGCCTCTGAATAGCTTCCACGTAGGTATCCCTCTAACTAATGTGAAGCGCAGTTCAGTTGTTATTGTGAATGCGGTGAGTGTACAATGTTTTAAACACGTGTGGGGTCTAATAAACCCCACCTGACCGCTTACGTGACAATTTTATAGCACTTTTCTTTTAAGTCATTTTTGTGAATTCCGATATTTGCGCTTTATTAACTACAATTTTTTAGAATTATGGCCCGTAACACTTACGAAAATAAACAGGAACGTCTGTTACAACTTTGGGCAGTGCTCGATAAAGATGAAGCTGAACAAGAAGGTTATATAGAATCAGAAAAAATTAGATGATATTTTTTTAGATTTCAGTGTACTAAATTTTGTATTTCTTATTGACACAGTACTTTCTGAGTTTTTTGCTGGAATTTATAGGGTTTTATTTAACAAAAAAATATGATACATTTTTTTATCCTTAATATTAGATAAATAAACAATAACCTATATACAAAAAAGCTCAAAAAGACAGGTTTGACGTAAAAAATATATATTTTTTGAAAACAAAAACCGTTCAAGCAATTATTGATATAGTTATAATAAACACGATTTTTTGACAAAAAATACCAAAAAATTTAATGTGGCCTAAAACACATTCAAAAAGATATGGGGTCTATTAGACCCCACCCGACAAGTCTCGTAACTTTTGGTCACCTGTCCGTTGCCGGGTTAATTTGATACAAAACAAAATTTGACGTTTGAATATATTTTTTTTTGTAAAAAACAATTCCCAATCATCGAATGATATTTATTAATTTTAAAAAATTAACCTCAACAAACAAAGTTTTACGTAAGAATTCGTTAACACTTCTATGGCAATGGTAATCGATTGGATGTAATGAATATTTTTTTGTGTTTAAAATGGTGGCCGTAGATTGGCGGCCATTTTGGATTTCTTTTTTCGAAAGTCCTTTTCAAATGATTTCATATGATACCAAACACGAGATGGTTCGTACAACTTCATGTTCAAAATGGTGGCCGTTGACTGGCGGCCATTTTGGAATTTTTTCTCGAAAGTCCTTTTCAAATGCTTTCATATGATACCAAACACGACATGGTTCGGACAACTTCGTGTTCAAAATGGTGGTCGTTGATTGCCGGCCATTTTGAATTTCTTTTTTCGAAAGTCCTTTTCAAATAATTTCAAATGATACCAAACAAGACGGTCGGACAACTTCGTGTTCAAAATGATGGCCGGTGTTTGGCGGCCATTTTCGATTTCTTTTTTCAAAAGCCATTTTCAAAAATGTTTTTTAGGTGGCTATTGCAAATACCTACTTAGTTTTTTTACGTATCCTTTGACATCCGTAAAGTGTCACATTTTTTTACATCTGTCAAAATGACTACTTTACGGTCGCATTTACTTCACGGCCGCTTTTACTTCACGGCCGCATTTACTTTACGGCCGCTAAATTACAAATTTATTTAATTTTAATTGGTAAATATATTTAGAAGAACTTACCTACAACTTAGTAAGCCTAAATTATATAAATAAAATTATTTATGATAACATAAAATTATATTTTTTTTGATAGTCACCTAAAAAATGTTGTGTGCACCTCGGCTTAAAAGTGTTTTTAGCCTCACCTGAATTGCTGGCCTCGGCTGCAAACTTCAGATTCGGCCAAAAAAGATCACTTTTACAGCCTTGACACAAATAACTATTACATGATATCAAACATGACATGATTCGGACAACATTGTAATTAAATTTTATTTATTGATTAAAAAATTTATATAACAAATACAATCATTTTCAGTTATTAATTAATAACTCTGCTATTATAGTACCGATTGTCTGGATATTTGGCAAAATTATAGAATAAACCATTCTCTATTATGATCTATAATAAGACACATAAATTTATTTTATAAAATCAAAAAGTCACTGTTTTTCAACTGTCCTTCGACTACCACGTCATCTAAAATATTTATATACTCAAAAAGCACTACGTCTCATTAACCTCTATCAAATAAAAAAGTTCATCAAAATCGGTTGAACCGTTTAGGATGTAGGCGATTTGAAAAACGGTTGCTATGCTACTGAAAATATAGTGCATCATGCCTTTTAGTATATAAGAATCGTTATGACCCGCAATTGTAACAATTTTCACATTTAGACTCTACCGAAAAAAATGTAATCTTTTCTTATGATGAAATTATAATTATTTATTTACAACTTCAAATAAAAAAATAATCCTGGTTATCCAACTAAAAACAAAAGACGATTGTCGAACGTCATTTTGAATATTATTGTCAACCCTTATCAAAACCTTAAATTTGATATAAAATTTGAAATTATTTTGTTATTTTGAAAAGAAAAAATCTGCTGTGGCCAGCACAGTACTTCCCCGACTATAAATTTGAATAACTTACTTTCGTAACGCCTTTAATTTTGTTTCATACTCTGAATTATTAACAATAATTTATTTTCTAAATAGTAACATGTACAGATAAAAATTTTAAATACGATTTGTAGATGACAAAAATATAATCCATCATTTGAAATAGAAAATATTGTGATAAATTAATTATTTATCGAAATATTTAAGCAAAGTACTACGTTCGGTTTGGGGATTGCTACAAAAAAGCTGTCTATGAATTCGTCGAGAAAAAGGAGAGATATATACAGATTTAGTGTGTCGAACAAAGGCAGCAATAGCGAACGCGCTCTAAAAGTGGCATCGTATTTGTATGATATTGTATTTATAAGACAAAAGAAATAATCAAACGCGTTATTTATATGCTGTATAACATGTTACCTACAGTGCGACGCATGAATTTTAATAGATTTTGTATTTAAAATGCCCTAAATTAAACATGTAAAAGTAGTATTTTTCTCTTTATTCGGCATTTTTTTTAAACAATACTATGAAAAAATTTGGAAAAATCGATGCGTCGCACTGTAGAATGAATATTAAATATTGTCGTAAAAAAATTTCAATGATCTTACGTTAGTATTAGATTCAATATTATACAAATCGTAGAGCACTGTTTTACCTCTTTCTCATACAGCCAGAGTTTCACTACTTGACTTGATTTTCAAAAGCTACTTGACTTGACTTGACTTGAAATCAAGTCAAGTTCAAGTCAAGTAATAGAATTCGAAAGTCAAGTCAAGTCAAATAGTAAAATTTCAAGTAACTTGAAAATCAAGTAGTAAAATCTCAAGTACTTGATACTTGAAAATGAAGCAGTTAAACTTTAAGGAGAAAAATTACGTAATTATTCAAAACTGCATTGCATATATCAAATTATTTATTAGGTATCAATATTATAACAGATGGGTTTGGCAATATTACTATTATTCACAAAACCAAATTAAAATCTAACAATTTTTTACAAAAAATTCCTATGCAAGAAAACAATAAGAAACAGCGTTGGTGTAGATACAAAATCGTTCAATTTCAATTGGCTCGGGGAAAACGGCATTTCGTTTTAATTAATAATGGGCTACTTGCATCATTTTTTTTAGTAAATATTTTTGAAGAAGAAAAAACACTTGGGACTCGTATTTTTAATTTTTACAAAAAATTTATTAACAAGCCCAAAAATAATTAATGAAAATTGAATAATATGTGGTGGGACGTAGAAAGCTGCCATATGTTTAATGCAAAATAATGACGTCACAGCAAAATTTTGTTTCTCAATTTACTAAAAAAAAACATAATTTTTTTTAAAATAAAATTTGTATTTTCACCAATGTTTTAGACCTAACATTAGGTTGAAAGTGTTAAAAATCTCATTTTCAGTACCATGCAAGTAGCCCATTCGACTGAATTGCGCATTTTTAAACAAAATTATTTGTTATCAAGTAATATAAAGTAGCTTGAAATTACTTGATATCAAGTCAAGTAGTAACGAGAGAAAATCAAGTCAAGTCAAGTAATGAATTATTAAAAAGCTTGATTTTCAAGTCAAGTCAAGTAATTCACAAAAACATCAAGCTACTTGACTTGATGAATCTCTACATACAGCTACATTCCCGCCTTAAGATTTGTATTAAAACCTTAAATGTAAAATTTGGTTATTAAATGTTTGATATTTTTTGAGTTATTGTCCACAAAATATTGTAACATACACACAACCGCGCACAGACATCATCTCGAAAATACTTGATTCGTATTCTATGGATTGTAAAACGTACTTATTCACTAAAAACTCACACTCGAAAATTGAAACTCCTCACAATACCTCCTCTTATAGAAAATAATGCGGGAGATAAAAACAACTGACCATCGTTTAAATGTTGTTATTAATTCTCCAAGTAAATTTTTTCTTCAGAGAACTTTTGATAATACACTTGAAGAAATATGAATAATTGTTTGAGAAAAAATTGAATATCACATAAATGTCATTTTTACATTTTTACTAAACTTATCTCCCCGAGCGCTTTAAATTGACACCAAACTCGCTATAATTTGAATAATTTATTTTAAAAAACAATTGACGATCGGTTAAATATTGTTTTTATTTTTCTACTAGAATTATGTTCCCGAATGCTTTAATTTGATACCACACACGATAGTATTTTGATAAAAAAAAGTTATGATTATAAAGTTGGTACCATTGGTTGAATAAAAAAAATCTGACGTGGACACCACATGACTTCCTTGTACGCCTTGTTTGTTCATACTTTTCTTAATAACTAAAATGTAGAATAATATAAAAAATTCTTTTAACTTATTATACTAGTATACTCACAAATATATTTTAGTCATTTTATTTAAACTGCAGAAGAAGATATAAACGATATTTTACTATTGTCACTGCTACTGTCACTGTCATGTCATAATCATTTAAATTTTACGTAGTAACAAATGTTAATCGATCATGGACTACAAGATACCGAAATATTAAATTATAAGTATATACTTTCATTATTCTTAAATGATAGAAGATACAGAAAAATTTATAAAATACCGATTGTAGATAATAATCACATAATCTTTCATTTAAAATAAAAAAAATTGCCTAAAATTAATTATTTATCAAATTTTTTTTAAAATTTACTACTTCCGGTTTGTAGATTGAAACCAAAAATAGGAGGTGCACAACTAGATGCTATAACAGTCCTAAATACAAAATTTCAGCTTTCTACGTCTAACCGTATTTGAGTTATGCGACACACATACGTCCGTACGTACGTACGTACGTACAGACGTCACGACGAAACTAGTCATAATGGATTCAGAAAAGGTTAAAACGGATATTTCCGTCAAAATCTGAGAACCGAAATTTTTCGCGATTACAATACTTCCTTACTCCGTACAAGGAAGTAAAAATTGACTAATTTTTTGAGAAACAATTGAAAATCACATAAATATTATTTTTTACATTTTTACTAAACTTATCTGCCCGAGCGCTTTAAATTGATACCATGACACTCGGCATAATTTGAATAATTTTTTTTTTTTTTAAATTGACGATTGTTTATATGTTATTTTTGTTTTTCTACTAGAATTCTTTTCTCGAGAGCTTTAATTTGATAAAAATAAAAAAAGTTATGTTTATAAAGTTGATACCACTGGTTGAATAAAGCTCATTAACGAACTTGAAGTCAGAAATTGGGTCAAGATCTTAAATATAAAATTTCAGTCCAAAATTCCAACGCGTTTTTAAGTTATGCAACATCCAGACAGACTAACAGACCGACTTTTTTTTTAAATTATGTTTTTTGGGCTCATTAGGGTCTAAAACGTGAAGATTCACCAAAATCTTGAACTGTCAAAAAATCACGATTACAATACTTCCCTCTATTACATAGATCGGGGAAGTAAAAAACAGAAGCTAATCGTCCACTATCATTTTTATCACTTATTGTGTAAATCAGTCCTCATTATCAAGGCCTTTACTTTAATATCAAAATCAATGTGATTTGAACAATTTTATGATATATAAACAAATGACGATCGTCGGTTTCCATTTTGAACAATCCTGTAACAGCCCTCATCAAGACATTTAATTTGATATCAAACCTACTCAATAGGATTCTGACATTTTTATAAAAAGAAATGACAATCGTCGGCCACCATTTTAAATAATTTTATTAATTAATTAGCTCTTATCTAGCACTTTAATTTGACATCAAACTCGATATAATTTTATACTGTTCTTGACAAAAACAAATACCAACTTTCGGTCACCATTTTAAATAATTTTAATAATTAGGTAGCCTCTATTTAGCCCTTTGATTTGATATCAAATTCGATTTGAATCAATAATGTTTTGATAATAACAAACGAAAATCGTTGACCACCATTTTCAACAATTTTGTAAAGTACCTACTGCTCACCTGACCATTTTAAATTATTATATTAATTAATTAAGTAGCCCATGTTCAGCCCTTAATTTGATACAAACTCGATATAATTCTGTACTGTTTTTGATAAAAACAAATTTTAATCGTCGGCCACCATTTTAAATCATGTTATTAATTAGGTAGTTCTTATCCAGCCCTTGAATTTGATATCAAACTCGATATGATTATATAATTTTTTAATAAAAACAATTTACCATCGTTGGCCGCCATTTTCAACAATATTATAAAATTAGTGCCCACCTGGTAACTAAATGTCAAACTCGGTATTATTCTATAATTTTTTCGATAAACACAAAATGCAGATTGTCGACCATCATTTTCAATAATTTTAAAAGGTACCTAGTGCTTCTTTATTAACGCTCTAACCCTTTAATTTAACATCAAGTTCGATGAATTTGTGATACTTTCCGGTGAAAAAGTTCCTTATTTACTTTTCTATTTTTAAATATCTAATAATTTTACTCTGAATGATCTTAAACTTCTAACATCTATTTTTGGGACTGTCAAAAAAAATGCACACACACAACACACACAATCTCAAAAATACTTTATTCCTATTCTATGGATCGTAAAACGTACTTATTCATTAAAAACTCACACTCGAAAATTTCAACCCGTCACAAATACCTCCCCTTATAGAATATAAGGCGAGTGGTAAAAAGAACTGACAATCGTTTAAATGTTATTTTTGATTCTTCGACTAAATTTTTTTCCCAGAGAACTTTAATTTGATAATACATTTGAAAATAATTGAATATTTTTTTGAAAAATACTTGAAAATCGCATAAATGTCAATTTTTACATTTTTACTAAACTTATTTCCCCGAGAGCTTTAAACTGACACTAAACTGCGTATAATTTGAATAATTTTTATAAAAAATTGACGATCGTTGAAATGTTATTTTTATTTTTCTACTAGAATTATTTTCCCGAGAGCTTTTAATTTGATACCACACACGATAGTATTTTGATAAAAATAAATAAGTTATGTTTATAAAGTTGGTAACACTGGTTGTGTGTGTGTGTACAATTAATATTCTACTTTTTTGAAATTGCAGTATCTTTTTGTCCATGATCATATGAAATTGGTTTCTACACAAAATTTGAATTATTATGACAGTCGTATACTTAATTACATGAACATGAAATTATTAAAATGTAAATAAAACTATTTATTAGATTATTATAATAAGTAGAATTTGGCGAGAGGTCGTGTGCTGACCACATCAGATTTTTTTCTACTAGAATTATTTTCCCGAGAGCTTTAATTTAATACCACACACGATAGTATTTTGATAAAAATAAAAAAGGTATGTTTATAAAGTTGGTACCACCGGTTGAATAAAGCTCATTAACGAAATTGAAGTCAGTTTTTGGCTCAAGATTTTAAATATAAAATTTCAGTCCAAATTTCCAACGCGTTTTTAAGTTATCCAATATCCAGACAGACAGACAGAGTGACAGACCGAGTTTTATTTAAATTATGTTTTTTGGGTTCAGTAGGTTCTAAACTGTGAAGATTCACCAAAATCTCGAACTGTCAAAAAATCATACGATTACAATATACTTTCCTCTTTACATAGATCGGTGAAGTAAAAATGGACTCGATACTATGATTATAACTTTTTTTGGATAAAACAAATGCGGGCCTACGGCCTCCGTTTTATATAATTTTATACTACATCATTCTTAAGCAAGAATGTAAGTTTGGCAGGCACAGTAAATGCTATGTGTATCCTTGTGTATAAAGATATAAACGTGTGGCAAGTGGCAAGTGACAGATCAAGTGGAGGAGAAGTTAAAAAGGAATAGTAGAAAAGAAGTGTAAATAAACCTGAGACAGCAGTGAAGAGAAGTAAAATAAAAAATACCGCTTATAAGCCCAGAGAAACTAAATCTTCCTGGGAAATAATCCTGATAGGGAAAATAAATAAAAAAATTCAGGACATAACCTATACACTTTTTTGCATATAAACCTATCAACAACCGAGGAGAAGCGAAAATAGAAGGAGGACGATAGCGTAGCGACAGAGTGAAGGGCAACGCCAAAGGGAAAAAAGGACGAACTTTAGATAAAATTGTGTCGTAATCTTTGCTGAAAGGGTCAATAAGCTGAGACAGCGATATCAAGTGGGAAATAGTGGAAGCAAAAAAGTGCCGATAAGGCAGGTTTTTTCAGTACTCGAAGAGTGGCGACATCTAGAAGCAAGTAGCGAAGCTCAAGCTGCCGATAAAAAAGAAAGAAGAGTAAATGAATACTGGTAGAAGAGGGAGCATCGGAACAATTAGAAAAAGAGAAGATTCAGGAGAAGAAGAAGACCCAAATAGAATATTCAAAAGAAGCGCGCTAATGACAAGATCTCCCGCTAAAACAAATACAAGTACAGAAGAAAAAACACACAAGAAAACAACACAAAAAGAAGACGACAAAATGGAGACGGCCCTACTACAACAAATATCTGAGGCAATAAAAGTGCTCTCAGAGAATTACGAAGGGATCAAAAAGGAAGTAGAACAAGGAAGAAAAGAGGCTGAGAAAGGAAGGGAAGAAGCAAGAGAAAGTCACAAAGCAATAAGAAGTGACATGGAAAATTCGTGTAAAAAAATCTTAGATAATATTGAAAGCATAAACAAAGAAATAGAGCAAATCAAGAAAAAGGACAAAATACGAGATCAAGAAAAACAAGAAATAGGAGAACGACTAAGAAAACTGGAAAACAAAGAAGAACAAAGAGAAAGGGAAATAAATAAAGATAAACTTGTAATTAAAGGATTAGAAATCAAAGAAGATATAATAACCGAGGTTAAGACATTCATGAAAAGTAAATTAGATGTAGAAGTCGAAATTGCAGAAGCTTACCAATTCAAACGTACAGCAACTGAAAGACAGACAACTGTAATTAAAGTGAACAAAGAACAAGATAAGCAGAAAATCCTAACAGCTAAGAGTAAATTAAAAGGACAAGCAATATATATAGACAAATTCTTGACAGTTAAAGAAAGACAAATACAAAAAGTAATAATAAATAAAGCGGAGCAAGAACGAAATAAAGGAAATATGGTGAAGATATATTACAACAAACTAAAAATCAATAATATTACATGGAAATGGGACGAAGAAAGGGAAGAATTGAATCCAAAAAACTGAATAAAGAAATACAAGACGGAAATAAAGACGACGGAAAGCGAGACAACAGGGCTACAGAAGTAAAAAAATCAAAAAACAAGAAGAAACTACAAAAAGAAATGAAAATTTGCACATGGAATGTACGTACAATGCTACAAGTAGGAAAAGCGAATGAAATAGTAAATGAACTGTCAAGATATAAAATAAACATAGCAGCGGTACAGGAAACGCGTTGGAAAGGAAAGGGAGTGATTCAAGAAAAGGACTATACAATACTATACTCAGGCAATGACAAGCAAGGGCAGAACGGAGTGGCGTTTATAGTAACAAGCAAGATGACAAATAAAGTGCTGGATTTTGAACCTATAAATGAAAGAATAGCGTACATAAGAATAGATGCGAAATCATTCAACATATCACTCCTGAATGTATACTCTCCAACTGAAAGCGCCAAAACAGAAGATAAAGATGAATTTTATAAGAACTTAGAACATGAAATAGAAAAAATACCAAAAGAAGATAATATACTAATACTAGGAGACCTAAATGCACAAATAGGTAAAGAAGACTACATACAGACAGTTGCTGGTAAACACACAATACATGAGAAAACAAACAACAATGGTCAGAGAATATGCAGAACAGCAGCAAAATATAACATGTCCATAAGCAGCACAAAATTCGAACACCCAATGCACCACAAAATTACATGGACGTCACCTGATCAAAGAACCCAATCACAAATAGACCATATACTAATAACCAAAAGAAAACAGTCAACAATTAAAGATGTCAGAACCTACAGAGGTGCAAACGCAGACTCAGACCACTACATGGTAACAGCGACAATCAAGCAAAAAATTAAAAGATCAGTAAAACATAAGAACACGCAAATAAAATGGAATGTACAAAAACTGGACACAACAAACAACAGAATCAAATACAAAAAACAATTAGAAGAACAGATAAGCAAAATTAATAACAGAGACGATGAAATAGAAACAAGATGGGAAAAAATAAAAACTTGCATAAACAATGCAGCAAAAAACAGCATTGGAGAAGAAAAGAAAGAGAACAGGAAAGAATGGTTCAATGAAAATTGTCAAGAAATTGTAGAAAAGAAAACGAAAGCAAGACTGAAGTGGATAGGTACGAATAAAAAGAGCGATAAAGAAGAATATGAAAAAATCAAAAAAATATGCAAAAACGAAATAAGAAAAGCAAAAAGAACCTGGATAAATGAGCAAATAAAAGAAATCGAAAAGGAAGGTATGAACCACAACACCAAACAATTCTATCAAAGGATCAACGCACAAAATAGAACATACAAACCAAAAACATACACCATTAAGGATAAAAATGGCAAGAAAACAGAGAACATTGAAGAATACAACCAGGTATGGAAAGAATACTTCCAAGATCTATTAACAGATCCCAGCCAGAATAATTCATATGAAACACAAAATGAAAACGAAAACACTGAACTCTCGAGTGACCCAACAAAAGAGGAAGTAAAACAAATAATAAATAACATGAAAAATGGAAAAACACCAGGAAAAGACGGACTAAACATAGAACTAATAAAACATGGCGGAGATAAACTTCATGAACAAATATACAGGCTTATACAGGAAATATGGAAGAAAGAAAAAATGCCAGAAGAATGGAAAAACGGTCAGATAATAACAATACACAAGAAAGGAGATCAACAACTGTGTCAAAACTACAGGGGAATCACACTACTTAACACTACCTACAAAATCATGACATCAATATTGCAAAAAAGACTAATAGAAGAAACAAAGAACATAATCGGACAGCATCAGTGTGGTTTCACTAAAGGCAAGTCAACTACGGATGCAATACACACAGTTAAACAGATAATGGAAAAAGCACACGAACACAAGATAGAAATTGAAATGTTATTCATTGACTTTAAGCAAGCCTTCGACTCAATCAAAAGAAGCAAACTAATTGAAGCATTAAGAGAGTTCAAAATAACAGAAAAGTTAATAAGACTGATAGCAATGACAATGAGGAATTCAGAAGCTTGTGTTAAAACACAAAAAGGTGAGTCATCCAATTTCGAAATTAATAAAGGAGTAAGGCAAGGCGATACATTATCAGCAACGCTATTTAACCTAGCATTAGAATATGCAATGAGAAAAATCAAGAAGAGAACACTAAGAACAAATGGAGGACAGATCATTGCATATGCCGATGACATAGTGATCGCAACAAAAAACAGAAAAATAATGGTGGATATACTACGAGAAATAATAACAGAAGGAGATGAGATAGGATTGAGAATAAACGAAGACAAAACCAAGATGATGGTAATAGGAGGGAACAGGAAAAATAAAAACATAACTATAGAAGGGTATTCCTTTGAAACAGTGGAAAAATTCAAATATCTCGGAACTACACTGTCATGCAAAGGAGATAGGGAGACAGAAATAAAAGAGAGAATAAAGGCAGCTAACAAATCCTACCATGCAAACAAAAAACTACTAGAGAACAAAAATCTAACAAAGAAAACAAAAATTAAAATTTATAAAACGATAATAAGACCAGTATTTATGTATGCAGCTGAAACAATGACAATGACGAAGAAAGATGAAGAAGAATTGAGAAGAGCGGAAAGAAGAATAATAAGAACGATATTAGGACCAGTAAAAACCCCAGAAAATGAACTCAGACAAAGAATGAACTTTGAGATAGAACAAGAACTAGAAGAAGATATAGTAAGAAAGATAAAACAACAGCGAGCAAGATGGTTAGGGCACGTATGGAGAACAGATGACAGCGAAACAATAAAGTCAATAGTACAATGGGACCCAGGTGGCTGAAGAAGAAGAGGCAGACCGAGATCAAAATGGCTAGAGGAAGTAAAAGAAGATTTAAGAAGAGCAGGCATCAAGAACTGGCAAGAAAAAACAAAACATAGAGAAATATGGAGAGAAACAATAGAAAACATATAAAACAAGAAACAGGGACTGATCCACCCTAAAAAACCGGATTTAGAGAGCTCTACGAGCGGCGATACTCCACTGGAGTGTAAAGCCACTATATATATATATATATATATATATATATATATATATATATATATATATATATATATATATATATATATATATATATATATATATATATATATATATATATATATATATATATATATATATATATATATATATATATATATATATATATATATATATATATATATATATATATATATATATATATATCTATTCTATTAAATGAGCAAGGAATTGTATGTTTTTACGGTCATGCTATCTCGAAAACGGCTCTAAAGATTTTCTCGAAAGTTGGTATATAAGAGGTTTTCAACCTCAGGAATCTAACGGACTAACTAAAATTTTCCAGAAAACTCGTTTTCAGCGAGTTTTTCACTGTTCAAAAATACACTAGGTCACGCCTATACCACGTCTACTCGAATATTTTACTGTATACACTTCTGAGCGTATCTAATTGCCGCGCTGTGACTCTACCTATGACTATACCTATTAAATAAAAATTTTGATTCCCACATAAATTCTTACCTGATGTGAGGTGGTCAAAAACTCTACCTATGGCCATACTTATTAAATAAGATTTTTGATTCCCACATAAATTCTTACCTGATGTGAGGTGGTCAAGAACGGTACCTGTGGCCACACCTATTAAATAAAATTTTAGATTTCCACATAAATTCTTACTTGATGTGAGGTGGTCAAGAACGGTACCTATGGCCATACCTATTAAATACAATTTTTGATTCCCATATAAATTCTTACCTGATGTGAGGTGGTCAAGAATGGTACCTATGACCATACCAATTAAATAAAAATTTAGATTTCCACATAAACTCTTACTTGGTGTGAGGTGGTCAAGAACGGTACCTATGGCCATACCTATTAAATACAATTTTTGATTCCCATATAAATTCTTACCTGATGTGAGGTGGTCAAAAACTCTACCCATGGCCATACCTATTAAATAAAATTTTTGATTCCCACATAAATTATTACCTTATGTGAGGTGGCCAAAACCCAGGGTTTTTTTTTTTTTGTTAACTTAGAAATAAGTTGCCCCTTTAGGGGGCCAATTTAGAAATGTTTTTGTTTTCCCACAAAAATGCGTAAGTAAAAATGTAAATTTTGCCAATTTCGTTTCTCATCTATAACTTTTTTGTTTGAATTAGTACAAGTTTCTAATTTGCACGTTCTATAGGCAGTTTTTAACGAGGAATTCACAGCAGTCCTCAAATTTTTATTATCTCCTACAGATTTTGAGAAATTCAAATTTTCATATATATTTTAATAGAGATTTTTTTTCTCTTTTCAACGATATAAAACACAAGTGAATTGAAATTAAAATGAACGCAGAAATTACACAATAATATTTTTAACTGATTTTTTGAAAAAAAAAACCAGTAGTGGAGTTTTTCACAACCCTGCCAAAAACTCTACCTATGGCCATACCTATTAAATAAAATAAACTCTACTTATTAAATAAAATTTTTGATTCCCATATAAATTCTTACCTGATGTTAGGTGGCCAAAATCGGTACCTATGGCCATACCTATTAAATAAAATTTTTGATTTCCACATAAATTCTTACCTGATGTGAGGTGGTCAAGAATGGTACTCGTACTTATGGCCATATATATTAAATATAATTTTTGATCCCCACATAAATTCTTACCTGATGTGAGGTGGTCAAGAACGGTACCTATGGATATACCTATTAAATAAAATTTTTGATTCCCATCTTCGACCATAAATAGGTTTAGACAGATAACACTCAATGCTGTAGTATTAGGTGAGCGGTTCACCCCTAATTTGAGAACATGGGTGTACTAACCTCATTGCTCCTGGATGAAACCAATTTGTATTGGTGTGAGTAATGTATTTCCGTAACAATTTTTTGCCAAAGCGACTGCACAATAATTTGTTATTAACAATTTAAATAAACAATTGCTCGTAACTCGAGAACTAAACATTTTTTCGAAAAACTCCTCGGACAAAAGTTGTTTTATTTGTAAGAAGGCATTTTAACGAAAACTCGATATTATACAGGTTGGTGGAGGTGAAATGCGAACATAGGGAAATATATGAGTTATCATGCTAGGCATCTTGATATACGTGGAATAAGTACTGCCAATGTCATATTATTGAAATTTTTATTTTCATTAAAATATTTTTTGCATAATAATGTATGTGTGCGAGCAGAACGAGAAAGTTTACATGCACTTTTAGATTTTATTATTATTTCTGTTATTGATTACTCTTTTTGCCACACAAATTCACATTACTTCGTTTTGTGACACTACTACAAAATATATCAAGATACCTGGCATGAAAGTTCGATTGTCATGTATGTTCCCTATGTTCGCATTTCACCTCCACCAACCTGTTTATTATTTTTTAATTCTGGATTTTCGAACTGACTTACCTGGTTGCTCCAGACCCACGAAATTCATTATTATATGAATTGATTTCATTGAAAGACAAAATCTTAAGCATGAAAATTAGATTTTTGATTGTATCGGGCGATATATGGACATTTAACAAAGTTAAGGCATGATTTAATTAGCTTCGTTCTACCAAAATATATTATATCGTTTTTCTCGTAAACTATTAGTCTTATGTTAAAAAGTGATGGCATCTTTTTGTAGGAAATTTTATAAGCTACAATATTATAATATCAATATTTACCGTAAAATTTAAAGTTGCCGAGTTTTTTTGGATTTTTTTTTCCAATATGGCGGCTCGAGCACACTTTCTGCTGATGGGGACTCCTCGGAATCTTGAATGTTACATATTTTTTTATAATTTTCAGAAGTCTCCTACTTTTTTGTTTATTTTATGCAATTTTCCTGGACTAATATGGTCGAAGATTCCCATATAAATTCTTACCTGATGTGAGGTGGCAAGAATGGTACCTATGGCCATACCTGCTAAATAAAATTTGTGATTGTCATATAAATTCTTATCTGATGTGAGGTGGTCAAGAATGGTACTTATGGCCATATCTATTAAATATAATTTTTGATTCCCACATAAATTCTTACCTGATGTGAGGTAGCAAGAATGGTACCTATGGCCATACCTATTAAATATAATTTTTTATTCCCACATAAATTCTTACCTAATGTGAGGTGTCAAGAATGCTACCTACGACCATACCTATTAAATAAAATTTTTGATTCCCATATAAATTCTTACCTGATGTGAGGTGGTCAAGAATGGTACCTATGGCCATACCTGTTAAATAAAATTTTTGATTCCCACATAAATTCTTACCTGATGTCAGGTGGTCAAGAATGGTTCCTATGGCCATACCTAATGCAGAATAATACCGTACCAGATGTTTACCAAGATGAAGATTTTTTCCTTGAAAATTTGGAAGCTTTTACATTAAAAAATCTTCAAATTAGCTTTTATTACTTAAAATCATTTACTTCTGTTTGTTATGTTTTACTGCTGGTTTTTCAAAATTTTTATTATCTAATTATTCGTTATTTTAAAATTTATTACTTATTTTGTATAATTTATTAAATAATATTTATTGTGTTAAAATTGTTTTAATTTTATTTCAACTAAGTAACCATTCCATTATCCTTTTAAACAGGTAGTCAATTGATCAAAAAATAAATTCACAAAGAAAATCACAAAAATGATGATTAAAGACAATTTTATAATTTATTTTCATCCGGAAAAAATACATACATGCAATTTTTAGTCATTTTATAGCATAAGATAAGATATAAAACAAAGCGAGAGTTTGACCAGATCGTAGATCGGCATCCCGATATTATATATATATATATATATATATATATATATATATATATATATATATATATATATATATATATATATATATATATATATATATATATATCCTTGTGTATATCAAACTTGATTAGGTACCTATATAAATTTAAGAAATTGTCATTTATTATTATTTCCATGAAAACAAAAACCGATCGTCGGTCGCCATTTTTAACTATTTTATAAAGTAGCCCACATTTAGCCCTTTAATTTGATACCAAAGTCGATGATTTTGTAAAAACATCCGGTAAAATTATAAAACCGGAAGTTACATAAAACTGGTTATAATTTTTACTCTGAATGTACCTACTATTAAAACTCCTAATGCCTTTTAATGTGATTGTACTTTTAAGTGACTGTCAAAAACAATTAATTTGTTTTTAAATAATATTAAAATTGATGAAAATGTTAAAAACAATTGTGCTCTAACATTTTTTACCTGTTATAATTTACAAATTACTCGTATTATATCTATTACTTACAATAAATCCATCTGAAATTTCAAATTGTAAACGTCAGTAAATGACAGCTGTCATACAACCGCTCAGTCATTCTTCTAATTTTTTCCAATAAAATCTACCTACTTGGATCCTAAATAATTTTGTAAAACCTGTACTTTTAATAAATGTCAAAATGAAATAAATTTTTGTAAAAATAGTATAAAAATTAACAACAATATTTTAAAAATTTACGGTCTCTCTCTTAGTACTTGAAATAATTTGCAAATTACTTCAAAATTAAAATAAATGTATTTAAAATCATAAAATTGTAAATATCACTAAATGACATCTGTCAAACTACCATTCCATCAACAATCAAAAAAACAAAAATTAATTCCAATGAAGACGTGGATCCAAGAAAATTTGATGGTTTTTATGGTTTTTCTCGTTAATTATGGTTTTAAAAAATTTCAAATATATAAAAGAATCAGCTTTAAACATATATCTATAAGTAGAAAAAAAATTTTCATAAAAACTTGAACCATAGAATTTCTAGAGGTCATGAAAGTTTCATGATGAAAGTATAGATGGTCCATTCCCTTTTAATATAATATGATGTATCAAGTACCGAAAGTGCATATTTTCAGTACAAGCATGGATAATTGCAGCCCGAGGCAACGCCGAGGTCTGCAATCATGCGAGTGCTGAAATCGCACTTTCTGTACATGATGCATACAATTTTTTTTTTTAATTGTGTTACTCAAGAAAATTTACATATTATGCAGTTTTTAAATGACGTAATTTAAATAAAATCAATCTATCGTTTCTAAGGGGACGACAATTGAAAATGTTTATTGACAACGAAAAAATAATTTTTTATGACAGGCGCTTTATGTAATAGTGTAAAAATTGTTATTTAACTAAGAATTTTATTGATAAAATTATGGACGAAAACAGTGATGGAAGTGATTTTGAAGATCAAGGTATTCCACCTGAAATTACAGAGACTGCTAACGCAGCAACTTTAAATTTACTGCCTTCAAAATCGCGACAGAAGATACTTTTTAGTACTAGTACCGAAAAGAAATTACTTTTCAGTACTTGTACCAAAAAGATTGATTTTCTGTTAATATTTTGTTTCAATTTTGAAAAAAAGTTATTATTTAAACTTTGATATAATAATTATATATTTAACTGCAATAAACGTTTCTTTATGCCTTTTGTATTAAGAAGTTTTACCTAGCAATGAGTACATATCATTGCTACAAAATTTATAATAAACTTGATGAATTTGTATACAGAAATATTAATTACATGCCTACAATTATTTTATTTCGTAAAATATATTTTCCTATAATCTTGTACTTTTTCATACTAGCCCTTTATACAGTTATTATAATTAAAATAACATTTATATTATATTGATATGTGCAAAATGAAAGGAAATAATAGTCCGTGAGCCAGCTACAAAAACTCAGACCCATTTGACCAAAATTTTCAGTATGTTCTATTGAATCTACCCATTTGGTTAAACCAAAAAGTGTAGGTCTGCCATTTAGATCTGGGTGGAATTGAAAATGGCGTACATTAAAAAAGAAAAGTTAATGACGGAATTCTGACTCATGTGACCAAAATTTTGTTTTTCAACACATTATACTAGACGGGAATACAAAACAAAAGATACCAGTCTGCCAGTCGTACGTGGTCGGGTTGTCCCGGCAGACTAATTTTAAAATTTAAAATAAGCAGCCCGAAATTTGACTCATGTGACCAAAATTTTCTTTTTTATCCCATGATACTACAATAAAATGCAAATCAAAAGATGCGAGTCTGTCACTCGTACGTGATCGGGTTGATCCGGCAGACGAATTTAAAAATTTAAAACTTGCGTCCCAAAATTTGACTTGTCACCAACATTTTTTTCATCACATGATACTAGATAGAAATACAAATCGAAAGACGTCACATATGTGTCAAATTCCGAGTCGTAAAATTTTAAATTTTCAAATTCTTCTGCCGGAACAACCCGACCACGTACGAGTGGCAGACTGGCACCTTTTGATTTGCATTTCATTGTAGTATCATGGGATAAAAAAGAAAATTTTGGTCACATGAGTCAAATTTCGGGCTGCTAATTTTAAATTTTAAAATTCATCTGCCGGAACAACCCGACCACGTACGAGTGGAAGACTGCTATCTTTTGATTTGTATTCCCATCTAGTATAATGGGTTAAAAAAGCAAATTTTGGTCACATGAGTCAGAATTCCATTATTTACTTTTCTTTTTTAATGGACGTTATTTTCAATTCCACCCAGATCCAAATGGCAGACGTGCACTTTTTGGTTTAACCAAATGGGTAGATTATATAGAACATACTGAAAATTTTGGTCAAATGGGTCAGGGTTTTTGCAGCTGGCTCACGGATTATAACGAAATAACTACAAAATATGTTTTTATTTTTAGGTTAAGCAAATAGCTGTCACAATTCACTTTGTTTACACATTTTCCATCAAAATCTAGTTTACTTGTATCTAACTTCGTGACATTGAATGACGTCATAACAATGACGTCACGAATGTGACTTGTTGCTAAGATCATGACAATTTAATCTAATCAGAGTGATCCATTCACTAAACTGTGTTTAGTTGGAGGTCTCTCACGTCTACAATAAATTAAATAAATAATACCCGTATCACCTAAATATGACTATTATTACCTTATTAGATTTATCCACTTATTTTTCTCTATTTTATCAACAGGAAAACAAAAAAAATTACATTTTTTTGTTCGCTGTAGTGTTTGCAGTCTGGTGCGAAACACATAACCATATTTAAAAACTGAAAATAAGTAAATAAATTCATAAATACACTAAATTTCATTGTAAATACAGCAAAAATGTGGTGCTGTTCAAATGTCACAAAGACAATATGTCAACATAACCTTCAAACTGACCATTTTACAAGTGTTTATAGGAATATAAATACTTACGAGATGAAATAAAATGGTGCAATACAATTATTATTGTGTAACTAATGTACATTAAAACCTCTGAATGCTTATTCTTCAAAGATAAATAAGTAACATGAAGAAATATAATCGCTTATGGAAGAATAACATGTATTCTGAATTTGTTTGGAAAGGTTGAAAACTGTTTCCCGCTACCCGCGAAACATGTGACGTCACGACTTACTCAGTCTATTGCTATGGTGATAATAAACAATGCCCAAATGGCCTCCTTTTTTACAAAAAAACAATGACACAATTGCATCAAATACGTCCGGTTGGCGAAAAAGTAGTTATTTATTTGACAGTTTCCATTAGGGAAATATTTTGTAGAATAATTAGGTTGGTGACAGTAATTTGTGCTCGACAATAATTGATAAGTTTTGTTTGTTGCCTAGGTACTTTGTACTTTGTATATTATTTGAAATTGTTTCATATGAATAAAATAAATTAAAATGTCAGATATATTTATTATTGAAGCACCCGACAGAGACTACCTTCCCATAAAAGTAAGATAAGTAATTTAGCAATTAGATTTAAATAATAATTTTACAAAAAAATATTTTAGGTTCTGCTAATAATGGGTTATTCCGGCGTGTGCAGGAGGGATGAATTTACTAATATTATGTTAATAGATGACCTTGAGGGCTAAAGTGTCGAATAGGTTACCTCCTTAAATTGCAGTTTTCTCGGTATTTATCGGTTCAGTAATAGTCAGTAATAATATAACAAGAGAGTGAGAATAAATTTAAAATAATTTGACAGATCTTTCGAAAACTTGTTGCCAGGCAATAGTCACGAGCGCCCGTAGGGCTCGAGTGGCTATTGCCACTTTTTATTATAGATCACTATGAAAATAACGTTTTAATAAATATCGTTTTAGTTCTCTGCATTTTTACTTTTCTTTCATTTTTGGTTGTAATTTGAGCGTTTCTTTAGCATATTTTGTATTTTAAAACGATACATGATTTATATGGTAATTCAAACAATTTCAAAGTTACATTAAAATAGATTCACTGTCATTACCAACAAACGTTTGAAATAAAGTATCAATTTAATGCAATAGTCATAAAAATTCAGGTATTTAAAACGTTTCTTTAATTTTGCATCCCTTGACTTTAAAACGATTGTTGGTTTAAAACGTTTCTTGAGTTAAAATGTTTGTTGAATAAAACTAATGCTTGAATTGAAGCATTTGTTGAGTTTTCAAACAATTGTTTTAATTCCGCTAAGTTGGTAGTACACTCTGAATTTTCAAACTAGCAAATCAGGAGCATGTTTTGCGAAACGGCGCATGCGTAATAAACATTTCTATGTAAAATATCAGCAGTACCAACCTAGCGGAATTAAAACGATTGTTTGAAAACTCCACAAATATTTAAATTCAAGCATTAGTTTTATTCAACAAACATTTTAACTCAAGAAACGTCTTAAACCAACAATCGTTTTAAAGTCAAGGGATGCAAAATTAAAGAAACGTTTCAAATACCCGAATTTTTATAACTATTGTATTAAATTGACACTTTATTTCTAACGTTTGTTGTTGATGACAGTGAATATCTTTAAATATGTCTTTTAGAACATTGTATGAAATTATACTGTACAACATTATCAACAAACGTTCAAATAAACAAAACGCGTAAGATCGCGTAAATGAACCAAATAAAAAAGATTCTTTATTTTACAATTGATTAACAATATTATTTCCAAACGGTATAATTCAACAATCGTCTTAATTCATTGTAATATTACGTTATATGAATTTATTTGTACCATTTAAAACGTTTGTTTAAATTTCATTCTCAATATAAAACATTTGTTGATTTATATTCTTCGTTGAATGACAACTTTTGTACAAAATGTAAGAATCAAATTAAATACAGCATTATGACATACATTCAAACGTTTCTTCTATTTCAGCAATACATGCATTAAAACGTTTGTTGAATTAAAACTTTTGTTTGGTTTTCGTATTATGACATACATTCAAACGTTTGTTCTATTTCAGCAATACATGCATTAAAACGTTTGTTTGGTTTTCGTATTATGACATACATTCAAACGTTTGTTCTATTTCAGAAATACATGCATTAAAACGTTTGTTGAATTAAAACGTTTGTTTGATATCCGTATTATTATTATTATTATCACTGTTTTATCAAGAATGATATATTGTTTATAACAAATAAGAAATTAATCAAATTGTTATTAAACGTAAATTTCGTGTAGTGAAAAATGTAGTCTGCTACTAAATCGCGTCCTGTTAGGAATTTTGCTATAAATACTGCGGAGCAAATGTAAAGGAAGGTTCAAAATTATTTTTAGTTAAGAAATCAATATAATTGGTTGACTAGATTACGAGTTATGAATTTTATAGTGTAAAAAAGAAATCCGCGCCTGCGTACGACATCATGAACATGGCACGACCGGCCGGCGCGGATTTCTTCTATATACCTAATACTACTTGTATATAAAATTTGAATAAAATATGTTCAGTAGTTTACAAGAAATTACAAGTTTAAGTTAGAAGCGCTTGGTGCTCGGACTACCTCCTTGGAAAATTTTCTGTGGACGCCCATGCGTACATTATGGATATCAAACAAACGTTTTATTGCAACAAACGTTTTAATGCATGTATTGCTGAAATAGAACAAACGTTTGAATGGATGTCATAATACGAAAACCAAACAAACGTTTTAATTCAACAAACGTTTTAATGCATGTATTGCTGAAATAGAACAAACGTTTGAATGTATGTCATAATACGGATATCAAACAAACGTTTTAATTCAACAAACGTTTTAATGCATGTATTGCTGAAATAGAACAAACGTTTGAATGTATGTCATAATACGAGAACCAAACAAACGTTTTAATTCAACAAAAGTTTTAATGCATGTATTGCTGAAATAGAACAAACGTTTGAATGTATGTCATAATATCAAACAAACGTTTTAATTCAACAAACGTTTTAATGCATGTATTTCTGAAATAGAACAAACGTTTGAATGTATGTCATAATACGAAAACCAAACAAACGTTTTAATTCAACAAACGTTTTAATGCATGTATTGCTGAAATAGAACAAACGTTTGAATGTATGTCATAATACGAAAACCAAACAAACGTTTTAATTCAACAAACGTTTTAATGCATGTATTGCTGAAATAGAAGAAACGTTTGAATGTAAGTCATAATGCTGTATTTATAATTTGATTCTTACATTTTGTACAAAAGTTGTCATTCAACGAAGAATATAAATCAACAAATGTTTTATATTGAGAAAGAAATTTAAACAAACGTTTTAAATGGTACAAATAAATTCATATAACGTAATATTACAATGAATTAAGACGATTGTTGAATTAAAACGTTTGGAAATAATATTGTTAATAAATAGTAAAACGGCGTTCCATATATATTTAATTAGATTATTTTTTGACTGACAAATTTAATTCAAAAATGGGAACCAAAAAACAGTCGTTTTCTCCTATTTTGATGCTCAATAAATCCGATAGATGTCTCTTAATGCTCCGATTACGATTTTCATTTCAGTCAAATAAAGACAAAACATTACAAGAACATACATAATTATTATGAACATGATTACCAAAGTAAACATTACAAATAAAACATAATTAACAAAAGTACCTATATAAATTAGTGCAATGAAAAACGCAGTTATGGAATATATTTCGAACTTCACTGTTTACTTGTATTACTTTTTAGGTTAAGTATTTCGTTATTTTCTCTTAAATTATTTACTATAGATGAATGATGTTCTTGATTTAATTGTAGGTATGGTTTTATTGAACTGGCAAAATTGTGAACTGTGATTTTAATCAGCCCTTGTTCGCCTACACCAGTCTTTGATAGGTTAGTTTCTGAACTTGATTTGTGAGTTTTTTATTTATTGTATCCAAACCAACTTTATTTGCAGATTCTTTTATCAATTTGGAAATAGAATTGATTCCAACAGTAACAACCATGAGTTTGCCAAGCTGAATTTGGAGTTAGAAACATATGATCAGTTTTAATATTATTTTCTGTGCGTTTACTAAGAGGTTTTTTATAAAGACGAACAGAGCAAATATCTGGATTTGTTATATTCGGAGTTAACTCATAAAAGGAATGTGTTGAAAAATTAATATTTATTTGACATTTGCGAAACAAAACAATAGCTACAAACATTATTCCCGGGAATAATCACAAGAGCTTTATTCCCAATATAACAATAACAGGATTGGTTAAAAGGCGCACACGTGACAAAGAATAAAACATTTCATTGGTTATAAGAAACGTCAAAAAATAATCAGGTAGATAAGCTCTTATTTTACCAAGAATATTAGGATTTCGGTTACCAGCATGAAACTTTGTACACTTGTTAAACATGTATTTTGGTACATAATTTCGCCCAGACCCCATCCATTAAACACATAGATTCAAAATGGCGACCAAAAATGGCCGCACGTGCAAGAAAAATAAAATCGCTGATATTGAGTATTTTTGTTACTAATAATTTTACTCAAAGACTATGATTAATGAAATGTAAGAAGAAAAAATAATTAGACACCTAGATTCAAAATGGCAACAAAAAATGGGCGTACATGCAAGAGAAATAAAATTGCTGATAAGTATTGGGTATTTTTGTTAGGTACTAATAACTTTACTTAAAGGCTATGAATAATGAATGTGAGAAGAAGAAAATTGACACCTAGTTTCAAAATGGCGGCCAAAAATGGCCGCACTTCCAAGAAAAATTAAATAGCTGATATTGGGTATTTTTGTTAGGTAGGTACTAATAATTTTACTTAAAGGCTATGAATAATGAAATTTAAGAAGAAAAAAATAATTAGACACCTAATTTTGGAAAATATAAAGGTAAAATAGCGAAATTTTTAGTTCAAGGTCAAATGCCTTTATATGAAATTTCGGATTTGAATAACACTCTTTTGTGTAAAAATAAATTAAAACTTAATTTTTACTTCCACGTAAGTTAAAATTGGAATATTATTCGATTTTAAGATCTAACTTTAAAATTCTCAGGGGGGAAAGGGCAAGTTACCCCGTTACACCCCTTGTATCCGCGCCAGTCGGTGTACATCACTGTACGGTTTACGTGCGATGGAGCGTATGCTGACAGTGTATAGCTCGGTGTATAGTTATGTATATTCCAATAAAATGTGTTTAAATTATTTTTTTTTACATTTCATTATTTATAGCTTTTAAGTAAAATTATTAGTTATGAAAATACCCAATAATACCAGCGATATTTATTTCTCTTGCATGTGCAGCCATTTTTGGCCGCCATTTTGATTTTAGGTGTCTAATTATTTTTTTCTTGTAACATTTCATTATTCATAGTCTTTGAGTAAAATTATTAGTACCAAAAACACCCAATACCAGCGATTTTATTTTTCTTGCACGCGCGGCCATTTTTGGTCGCCATTTTGAATTTAGGTGTCTAAATATTTTTTTCTTTTCATATTTCATTATTCATAGTCTTTGAGTAAAATTATTAGTATCAAAAACACCCAATATCAGCGATATCTATTATTTTTCGTGCACGTGCGGCCATTTTTGGTCGCCATTTTGAAACTAGGTGTCTAATGGATGGGGTCTGGGCGAAATTTTGAACCAGAATATATGTTTAACAAATGTGCAAAGTTTCATGCTGGTAACCGAAATCCTAATAAATTCGAGCTTATCTACCTGACTATAACATTCTATGACCTAAAATAAAGCATAATTAGGCCGCGGAAGCAAGGATTTATTACGATTTTCTTAGTTTTTAGGGTAAAATGTGTGGTTACTGTCAACACTGGTTATGCTGAAAATTAACAGATTAAACATTTGATTTAACGTTTTTATACCTTTATGTAACAGAGATACCTATCAATAAATAAATACATTTTTCACAGATATGGCTTCTTATTACCTGTTTTTGTTAGATATCAGAGAAACACAAAAAGTAATTGTGTGGTGAATATCAATTCTTCGCTCTGATAAACCAATTAATCACAAAGCAAGAAAATTATTTCTAAAAGAAATAAATAATAATAACTACAAGAACATCAAACGGCTTCAACCTAAGCCCATCAGGGTCTAACCACGACCCATCTCTAAAGACCAGGATCGACAACCTGCTGCTCCGCGTTGCCTGATCACGCTTTCTTCAGAGAAGAAGACTTGCTGTTGAGGACTCAGAGCACGTCGTCGAAGAGGTCAATCCACAATTCAACAAGACAGAAACAGAAAACCCGGTGATGCCCGTCAGCCATCAAACTATTTTTACTCTAAATATAATAATAGTGTAAGTTAAAATTTAAAATTAAATTTATTACACAGAAGGGACAACTCTAGTAAATACTAGTAAAAAAGTTGTCGAGGGACCGGCACAGTCCCACACACACACAAACTTACTTTCCTAACAATCAATGTCAGATAACTCTGACGCCGAATCAGAAAAATCACTAGAACAAAATTCTGATTCCGAAAACATTGAAAATTTGACTCCTATTCAAATAACATTAAAACCGAGTACCGAGTAGACTACCTGAAGTTATTATGGCAAATATTAGCTTAAATGAACTTAGGACATTCTCAGATGAAATTCCTCAATTTGATGGAAACATCAAAATTCTAAACAATTTTATAAAAGCAGTAGACGAAGTATACGCTACTACAAATACCCTAGCCCTATCACAGCTTCAAAGTACATATCTATTTGGAATTGTAAAAATCAAACTAACTCATGTAGCAGCTGAACTTCTCAGCGAAAATAATTTTAAAGACTGGGAAGACTTAAAAATATATCTAACGTCAAATTTCACTGATAAACTCACACCAGAAACTATTCTACGAGATATCATGTATTGTAAATATAAATCAAATTCCGAAAACACATTAAAATTCATTTTAGAGAAATTTACTCACTATAAATCAAAAATTATGTTAACGGACTATGATTCTAATCAAAAAAATGCGATAACGACAGAAGTACAGAAACTCGTTGTGAGACATTTCATAAGTTTATTACCTACATTTATAAGAGGATCATTTGTAGTAAAAAACCCCAGTACATTAGAACAATGCGAACAGTTATTGAAAAATGAATTCAACTTCGCGAATCAAAGTCAACACCCCTCACCACTCGTAAAACAACCGACTAACAATAGACCACCACCACAAAAATTCCCAACTAATAATTTCCCGTCACAACCAATAAAATTTAAACAAAATTTTTATAAGAATAATAGTTTACCATTTGCATCTAAACAAAATGAAAAAAACGGAATACAGACCCGACAAAAATTCAACCCTCAACCCATGTCAACTCAAACAAGGCAAACGCAGCCTATGTCAGTTCAAACTACCAGACAAAACTATAATATAGAACCCGAGGAACAAACTAACGAAGACGAAGAGACAGAAATCGACGACCAAGAACTTGAAAATGAAAAGACTCTTTTTTAGACGTAGACCCGAATCACAACAACACTATATAATGTCATCATTAACCACTGACTTGCCCTCGTTACAACAAAATGATTTCAATATACTCTTCGATACCGGATCTTCAATAAATCTGATACATCCAGATCTAGTAGAAAAATTAAAATTAAAAAAATTAGATACAAAATTAACATTCAAAACAGTAAACGGTAAATCAAATTGTAACGAATATGTAGAGATTAAAATAAACAACAAATTAATAAAAAGTTATATATTCAAGTTTCACAAAATGTATAATTTATTACTTGGAATAGAAGCATTTCGTATATTAGATATAAAATTAGATTTCAAAAAAAAAGTAGTAATAAATGAAAAATGCTATAAATTAAAAGAAAATAAAAACACTGAAGAAATAAACTCGATTGAAATTTGTAATTCACATCTAAACACAATAGAAAAACAAAAATTAAACCAATTACTCAAAAATTATGATGATCTGTTCCCTAAAGAAAACGAACCACTATCTCACACAAACATTCTTACACATAAAATTATAATGACTAATGAAACACCAATTTACACGAGAAATTACCGATTACCACAAATTTATGAACAGGAAATCGAAACACACGTAAATCAATTATTAAAAGAAAATATCATTCAAAAATCACATTCACCCTGGTCATTCCCTATTTGGATCGTTCCAAAGAAGGCAGATGCCTCGAACAAAAATAAAACTAGAATGGTCGTTGACCTTAGAAAAATTAATGCTAAAACCAAAGACGATAAATTTCCTATTCCAAATATTGACTCAATTTTCGACCACATTGGAAAATCAAAATTCTTCACGACATTAGACTTACACTCGGGATTCCATCAGATAATGATGAATGAATCTGACAGAGAAAAAACTGCTTTCTATACCCCTTCAGGACATTATGAATTTCTTAGAATGCCTTTTGGATTAAAAAACGCCGCCGCAACTTTTCAAAGAATGATAAATACGGCCCTGGAAGAATTAGTTAATAAAGTATGTCTCGTATATCTAGACGACATAATTATTTTTGGAAAAACTCTAGATAAACATTTAAACAATATAAAACTAGTATTTGATAAATTACACAAAGCCAATTTAAAAATTCAAAAAAACAAATCCGAATTTTTGCAATCAGAAACTAAATATTTAGGCTATATAATAAACCAAAATGGATTAAAAACCGATGACAAAAAAATTGAAAGTATAAAGAAATTAAACATCCCAAAAACGAAAAAGGAAATAAAACAATATTTAGGCACTTTAAGCTGGTATAGAAGATTCATTCCAAATTATGCGAAATTGACTAAACCGTTCACAAAATGCTTAAAGAAAAATGCAAAGATCGACATTTATGACCACGATTATCGTGACGCTTTCGAGAACAGTAAGAAGATCTTAGCCGAGTTATAAGTATTACAGACTCCAGACTTTGAGAAAGAATTCATACTGACAACTGATGCCTCCGACTATGCAATCGGAGCCGTGTTGACACAAATGTGTGAGAACCAAGAAAGACCTATCTGTTACGCTTCAAAAACTCTCAACTCAGCAGAACAAAATTATTCAACTATAGAAAAAGAATTAAAAGCAATTGTTTGGGCAATAAATAATTTTAAACCTTACTTATCCGGAAGAAAATTTAAAATAAAAACGGATCACAAACCATTGGTATGGCTTTTTAATATGAAAAATCCAAATTCAAAATTAATGCGATGGAAAATTGAATTAGGCGAATACAACTTTGAAATAGAATCGCGGACTTATTATCAAGACAACGGCCGGAATAAAAAATCACAGAATTTGTTGGAAATGTGTTAGATAAAAACATCATAGCACACGGTGTATCGCGCGATTTCGAAATGTCGAAAGGAATAGCGGCAGATACTATATCAAATAAATTCGATAGTAAAAATTATTGCAAAAATTACGATTCTCGGAATAAATATTTAGTCATACAATAATTAGGCGATAAAACAATAATTCATTTAATAACGAAACAAAAATATAAGGACAGGCCTTCTCTCAAAGACTTAGACAAACCATTAAAAGAACTGAGAGATTATAATGATAATGAATGAATTACAAGAAATAAATATCCCCAAAATTGGTTGCGGATTAGATAAATTATCATGGACAGACGTAAAACAGAAATTATACAAAATTTTTGAAGGTACCAACATTCAAATTAATGTCTTTAGTTTATCAGAAAATTATCATTTAACAAATGCTAGCGAAAGACCAAACAGCGAACAAGATGACTTAAATACAATACATTCCGATAATGAAAATATCATAGCGGGAATTAAATATATAAATAATCGTCTAAATATAGGAGATAATCAAATTATATTCGACTAGCATAGACAAGAAACGAATATTAGAATTATAAAGCTATTTAATCACAAAAAACAGAGAATGTACGTAACAATAAATGAAAACAACTTTGAACAGGAAACATTAGAATTCTTAAAAGATTATATTATTCCAAAAATTAGATACCTAGCCATATTTAATAAAGCCCTTGATAAGAAATTAACAAAAATTATATCTGAAAATTTTACTCCAGATTCAATAAATATAATAGAAGTAGATCAATTAGTCTCGGATATCGAAAACGAAGAGGAACAATTAGATATTATCCACGAATATCATAACGGTTTCACAAATCACAGAGGAATAAATGCTACGATCCAAGCATTGAAAGAAAAATATTATTGGCCAAAAATGAATAAAGACATAATAGAATATATCAACAAATGCGAATTATGTAAATTAAACAAATATGATAGAAAACCAATACCTACAACAGATAATCTCACGCCAACTCCCGAAAAACCCTTTAAAATAATACATTTAGATTTGTTAACACTAGAAGTTAAATACTTTTTAACCATTATGGATCAATTTTCGAAACACGCACAAGCATATTCCCTCATCAATAAAACAGCCAAAACTATATGTGACGTACTAATAAAATATTTTCAAACGTATATGATACCGCACAGATAATAACAGATAGTGGAGAATTAAAAAACACGTTAGTTCAAGACCTATTGAAAAGATATGGAATCAATATTCATTTTATTTGTGTAAATAATCCAAAAAGTAATGTAATAGAGAGATTTCATTCTACATTAATAGAATCATTACGAATGATTAATCAAAAAGAAAGAATAAAAGATCAAAATTTAATCCAAAAAGTAGATCTAGCATTAATAGCATATAATAACAAAAAACATAACACAACCAAATTTACACCGAATGAAATACTATAGACTAAGATTAAGCAAGTGGCGATCGCTGCGCCACCGTGTGAACTAAAGTAGAAGCAGCGTCGGTGTTGGCTGTCAGTTAATCATACGGGAAACACAACATGAACATGAATTTTGAGTCGAAGCGTCCAAAAAATAATCAGTGTTGTGTTGTCGACTGCAAAAGTAAATACCAGAGTGATGGTTCGATTAAATTTTATTCGTTTCCATACAAGCCGTGGGAAAGGGATCGAAAAGATTCGTCAAAATTAACATTTTGGAAGAAGTCGACAATGACAAATTAATTATGAAATGACTACAAGTAAGCAATTCTTGTTAATCATCGTCAGTGAATCGCCGCAAATGTTTTAAATGTCATCATATGAAAATTAAGGTTAGGTGTCATATACAGAAATAAAAAATGATAAAACTAATTGCTTGACTGTGATAATTTAGAGAAATACGTGCTTGTCTAAAATTCGATTCGATTGTATTTTACTTAAATTGTATGTAATTGTTATTGTGTAATTTTGCTACACCCCGGAGTATATTCAACTTGTTTGCTATTCATTAAAAAATTGTTAAATCTTTTGTGAACCATGTTTTTTCATATCCTAGAACAAAAGTCCGCAAAAATGTGCCAACAATATTCCAGTTATTTTCTAATATGCAAAAATTTGCAAAATAAATGCTGTTTAGGAAAACTTAGTGTTACACTCTAGGGACATTTATTTTATACCTGGTTGGTAACATTGTTTACTCATGCGCATTGTAGCGAGAGTGAACGGAAACAGAACTGTAAGAAAAAGATGGCCACAAGGTGTGGTAAATTACGGTAAAAAGAATAATCTGTTTATGTTTTTTTGTATGACAATTATTTGTGTACGTTTTTATATAATTTCTAGTGTTAATTACAATTTATTTATGTGTTCAATAAACCAGTAAAAATACAGTCCACTCTTTATTTCAAAGAAACATAAATTAAGTCAAACGTCAAACAATTTATTTCAAAGTGAATTAATACAAAACATTTGATCCATACGAGTCGGATATGGTCAGTTTAAGACAAAAGAGTTAAAAAACAAAGGTGTAAAACAAATAAACAAAGTGCTATTCGAAAGACAAAGTAGTAAATCAAACTTAAAACAATTTAAGACAAAGGGTGTAGAACAAAGATTTTACAAAGTGTTATCCTTCCACTAGTCGCATCAAGTCTCACAGACCCAACCAATTTTTATTTATTGTTTATTGAAGGGTGGGGGAAAGGCGATACTTGTGCAGCTGTGTAGCTTTCCAGTTTTTGATTCTGTACAACATAGTAAAGTTTGAAGTCAGTATGTTCTATTGTTTGGCCTATAATTAGCGATTATTATTTTACGTTTTTTTGTATTGTCGCCATTAATTGATTTCGGAATTGCAAGGTAAAGTTCAAATATTTTAATAATAGACTTTTATGTATAACCAAAGAAAATATTTTTGATGAATTATGAAAATTTACGTCGTTTATGGGATGAATTCGAAGCAGAAGAACCTTTCTTTGACAATGATTCTGGCCTGTCGCACGCTAAAATGCTTTGCCCAATGTGCACTAATAAAATACATAAATTTTTTTCTGTAAAACTTATTTGTCATGAATCCACCATTTTTTGTATGAAAAAACATATTTATTTATTTTATAAACAAAATGAAACTTTAAGTTTGAAAACATGTAATTCTGTTGCTTTATATTTCAGAAATTTTCAATAATAAATACTTTTGCAAATATAATAGGTACTGAAAAATAAAAACTTAAATGACACAGAATAATAACCATTTAATGTAAATTTAGCTAAATTTGTTATAAAAAATAAATTATTTTCGAAATATCTTAAAAAGTCTACGAGACCCAGCGCGACCAGTAGCGTTCTAAAAATGAGCGCGACTAGTGGAAGGTTAAACGAGGATCAACGAGTTCTAGTCTTCAGCAAATAGTTCCAGACCTGTCGTGAGATCATCTTCAGCAAATAGTTCCAGACCTGTCGTGAGATCATCTTCAGCAAATAGTTCCAGACCTGTCGTGAGATCATCTTCAGCAAGCAGTACCAGACCTGTCGTGAGATCATCTTCAGCAAGCAGTACCAGGCTTGAGATACTAGTAAGACAAACAACCAAACAGGTAAGTGCAGATCTATTCCTAGTAATTCATCCTTTTTTCCATTCACATAATGGCTAAGAAATTAATTAAAGCACGCAAAACTATAATTCAAAGCATCACAGAAGTGAACGATTATATTTTAACAAAGTTTAATGATAATACAGATACAGAAGAATTGGATGTCAGATTAGAACATTTAGAAACTTTATGGAAGAAGTTTGATGACACACAGAACAGTTTAGAAGATTTACAACCAGACGAAGACGCCCATTGTGTGGTTAGAACCAACACTGAGGATACATATTTAACGACCAAGGCAAAAATTATGAAATTACTAAGAGAACGTGGAGCCAACGAAAAGCTGCAAACTCAAGGGCCTTTTAATACAAGCGGGTCAGAACAATCATCTTCAGCTTCAAGTAATGTACGTCTGCCCAAGTTGAGTATTCCTGCGTTTGAAGGTAAATATGAACAGTGGAAGAGTTTTTACGATATATTTACAACAGTTATTCATGAAAACAAAACTATTTCTGACATTGAAAAACTCTTTTACTTGAGATCATCACTGAAGGGAGAAGCATTACAAATTATTGAATCCATCTCAGCATCTAATGAAAACTACAAGGTAGCTTTACAACTACTTGTCGACAGATATGATAACGAGTCTTATATCATCAATGCACATATTAAAGCTTTATTCAATCTACCTCAAGTTCCAAAAGATTCAGTCAGTGGTCTACGAGCTCTCATTTCTGAAGTAAAACAACATCTACGTTCGTTAAACACGCTGAAATTACCCACCGAGCATTGGAATGACTTAATAACATATATAATAATTCAAAAAGTAGATAATTCAACACGCCGCGCTTGGGAATTATATAAATCAGAAAATAAATCAACTAAGCTTAATGACTTGTATAAATATTTAGAAAATCGGTGTATTTCGTTAGAAGCATTTAGTCAAGATGTAAAACAAGATAAAACAAATATTAATAATAACAAAATAAAACAACGAGCGTACCTTGCAACTAAAAACAATGTTAACAATACAAATAAATCAACTATATATCAATGTAACTTTAAATGTGAATTGTGTAATAAAAATCATTATTTGTTTCAGTGTGAAAATTTTCTTAAATCTAATACAAAAGATAAACTTAACGCAATTAAAAATCATAAAGTCTGTTTTAACTGTTTAAAACCATCACATACAGCAAAACAATGCATGTCAAGAGGATGTAAGATGTGCAATAAGAAACACAATACTCTTATTCACATTGAAGATAATCAAGAACAAAATGAACAAATACATTCACAGGATCAAGAGCAACAAAGTCAAGATAACGCTTTGCAGCAAGTAACTCATTTCAATTCAACAGTAACTGAAAGGCAAGTTTTATTGGGTACAGTATTATTGAAAGTCAAAGATAGTAGTGGTAATTGGCATACTGCAAGAGCTCTGCTTGACAGCGGATCTCAATCCAACTTTATTACATCAGGATTAGCTACAAAACTCAATCTAGTTATTAGTTCAACTAATGTACACCTTTCAGGAATTAATAACTTGAAGAAAGATGTCAATTCAGCAACCACTTTAACTATTTATTCAAGAATAAATAATCAACAAAGAAAATTAGACTTTCTTGTTATGAATAATATCACATGCTATCTACCGCATAAATTCATAAATTATGATTCATGGGGAATTCCAAACAATATTATTATGGCTGATCCACAATTTAATACACCAAGTAACATAGATCTGCTACTGGGAGCAGAATTATTTTTTAACATTTTGAAGCCAAACCAGATCAAGTTCGGGAGACATTTACCAATCATGCAAGATACATATTTTGGTTGGATAATCTCTGGCAATTTAACTCAACGAGTCTATGATTCAAAACAAGAAAAAGCATCTATGACATCAATGTTTGTTGGAACATTTCAAGATATACACAACAATCTTGAAAAGTTTTGGAAATTAGAAGAGGTTTCGCTAAAGAAAGTAAAAACAAAAGAAGAACGAGAATGTGAACAACATTTTGAGACTACAACCAGAAGAGATAACTCAGGAAAATATATCGTAAATCTACCCCTAAAGGATGGTATCAATATAATTGGTGATACTTATGAGTTAGCATTGTCAAGATTCAAATCACTTGATAAACGATTGAAACTAAATAGAGAACTGGATATTCAGTACAGACAATTTATGAAAGAATACATCAATCTCAATCATATGGAAGCAGTTAAAGGAGATAAGTCAAATAATCCTACGTATTACATTCCTCATCATGCTGTGATGAAGGAATCCAGTTCAACAACAAAATTGCGTGTAGTGTATGACGCGTCCATGAAAAGCACAAACCAGGTATCATTAAATGATTTATTAAAAGTTGGACCTGTTGTACAACAAGAACTTTTATCCATTGTATTACGTTTCAGACTCTACAAACATGCCTTTACGGCAGACATTGAGAAAATGTATAGGCAGATTCTAGTGGATCCGGAACAGACAGATTTACAGAGAATAATCTGGTATAAAGATCATTCTGATAATCCTGAAGAGACAGAGATATACAAGCTAAAAACTGTAACATACGGCACAGCATGTGCTCCGTATTTAGCAACAAAATGCTTACAACAAGCTGCATTAGATCATGGAGATAAATACGCATTAGCAAAACCAATAGTTTTACAAGATTTTTATGTTGATGACGTTATGTCAGGTAATAACAACTTAAATTCAACACTTCAACTTCAGCAAGAATTGATTGATTTATTACAACATGGAGGTTTTACATTACGTAAATGGTGTTCCAACACTCAAGAGATATTACAAGCTGTCGAACCAAATTTTAGAGAGACACAACTACCTTTAATTGTGGGAAAAACAGCAGTTAAGACATTAGGCCTGCTTTGGCTACCAGCAGAAGATAAACTCAAATTTACAATAAATACAATATTAACTGAATCTACTACACTTACGAAACGAGCAATACTATCGGACATAGCAAGTATCTTTGATCCGTTAGGGTTACTAGGGCCTCTAGTAATTAAAGCAAAACAATTTCTACAACGTTTGTGGAAAGAAAAGGTTGAATGGGATTTAAATTTAAATACAGACATCGCAAGAGAATGGTTTATTTTTAAATCACAATTAAAGCAATTGCAAGAGTTTGAAATAGACAGAAGAATAACTAATCTTAGCAATGAAAACATCAAATATGAGATACATGGCTTTTGTGACGCCTCTCAAAGTGCCTTTGGTGCTTGTGTTTATTTAAAATGCGTAGATGAATATAATAATTCAACAATCAATTTAGTTTGTGCCAAGTCAAGAATTGCACCACTGAAACCAGTAACTCTTCCTCGACTTGAGCTATGCGGTGCAGTTATTTTAGCTAGACTACAACATAAAGTAATCAACAGTTTACAGCTAGAAATAACAAAAACTCATCTATGGACAGACTCTACAATCCAGTGGAGACTGGATTGCAGCAGAACCAACAAAATGGAAACAATTCATAGCGAATCGAGTCAATGAAATTCAAGAACTTACATACAATAATTGTATATGGCATCATGTTTCAAATTCCGATAACCCAGCTGATCATTTGTCACGAGGTTTATCAGCAACAGAATTGCAGAATAACGAGTTATGGTGGAAAGCTCCACATTGGTTATTAGAAGATGAAATATATTGGCCTCACTATACTAATAATTCACAGATTAAATCAGAAGACCTAGAGATCAAAGAAGAAAACTCATCATTAGTATGTACAACAGAATTAAACATAATAGATAAATTTTCAAGTTTAACTAAACTACAAAGAGTATTTGCATATTCACTACGGTTTATTAACAATTGTAAACCAGATACAGATAAACTAAGAGGAAATTTATCACCAACTGAACTTAAATCATCTTTACAAATTCTTATTAAACTAGTCCAAAAGGAAACTTTCTACGATGAAATTACAAGATTATCAAAGTCGGAGCAAATAACAAGCGGTCGTTTGAAAAATCTATCACCATTTTTAGACCAGGATAATATCTTAAGAGTAGGTGGAAGATTAGAGAATCTAAACATTAATTATGCCAAGAAGCATCCGATAATTCTACCTAAAAGTCACACGTTAACATATCTCATTCTAAAGAGAACATTTAAATTTGTGCCATGCAGGAATTCAGTCAGTTTTAGCTAACATCAGAGAAAAATATTGGCCTTTACAAGCAAGGAGCACAATTCGAAAAATAATACATCAATGCTTGATATGTTTTAGACTTAAGGCTAAACAAGCTAGTCAGTTGATGGGTAACATACCATTGTATCGTGGTGAAACAACAAGAGCCTTTACGAATACGGGTGTTGATTATGGTGGCCCATTCCTAATCAAACAGTCAACGAGAAGAAATTCACCACTCATCAAGGTCTATATAGCGTTATTCATATGTATGTCAACGCGAGCTATACACTTAGAACTTGTGTCAAGCTTAAGTACAGAAGGATTTATCAATGCGTTTAAAAGATTTATATCTAGAAGAGGAAAGTGTAAAAATATATATAGCGATAATGCCACTAATTTCAAGGGAGCCAAGAATGAATTGCATGAACTATACAACTTATTTCAAGAAGAATCGTTTAAATCCAAACTTATAGACCATGCTGCTAATCAAGAAACAGCTTGAAAATTTATTCCTCCAAATTAACCCCATTTTGGTGGAATGTGGGAAGCAGGAATCAAAGCCATAAAACATCATTTAAAAAGAGTTGCAACCAATATATCATTTGATTTTGAACAATTTTACACATTGCTAACCCAAATAGAAGCATGCCTAAACTCAAGACCTTTATGTCCTTTATCTGACGATCCTTCAGATTATGCAATCCTTACCCCTGCCCATTTTTTAACCGGGTCTTCACTTATGACAGTTCCAGAAGCACAATTGACTGACATAACTGATAACAGACTCTCACAATTTCAACTTATTCAAAAACGTGTCCAATTGTTTTGGAAACAATGGTCCCAAGACTATTTGAATACGTTACAACAACGTACTAAATGGAATAAAGTTTTGCCAAATGTTCCAGTAGGTGCTATCGTGTTAATCAAGGAAGACAACATCCCTCCTATGAACTGGATGCGAGGGAGAATCGAAGAAGCAATGCCTGGCCGTGATGGTTTAGTGCGAGTGGTTTCCGTCCGAAGTCCGAACTGCCACTGGTGTATTCAAGAGACCTATTGCAAAACTGTGTCTTCTCCCAACTGCAAACTGAGCACTGTTGAAAAGAGACATTTCAAGGGGGCCGGCATGTTTAGGAAAACTTAGTGTTACACTCTAGGGACATTTATTTTATACCTGGTTGGTAACATTGTTTGCTCATGCGCATTGTAGCGAGAGTGAACGGAAACAGAACTGTAAGAAAAAGATGGCCACAAGGTGTGGTAAATTACGGTAAAAAGAATAATCTGTTTATGTTTTTTTGTATGACAATTATTTGTGTATGTTTTTATATAATTTCTAGTGTTAATTACAATTTATTTATGTGTTCAATAAACCAGTAAAAATACAGTCCACTCTTTATTTCGAAGAAACATAAATTAAGTCAAACGTCAAACAATTTATTTCAAAGTGAGTTAATACAAAACAAATGCAATATGCAAAATAAAATATTAATGAATCGTCTCCAAATTCAATGAAACAGTTTCAAAACCGCAGCTGATTAACACTTGCATATTTACATCGGTTTCGTGCAAACAAATACTACGTATAACATTAAATTAACACGATAAATGCCAAAAAACCGACATGCACCATGCAATTTATGGGCAACCGGCACCGACACTGATTAGACAGAAATCCGCTAGATGGCTCTCGCGGCGACACGAACAGCTGTTTGCTTAGTCTATACGGAACTGATCAAAATAAATATTTTAAACCCGAAGTTACATTAGACAAAACCTTAAATGAATATCAAAATAACATCAAGGTAGTTAACGAATTAGTAAAACTTAGAATCACAAAAGAAAAATTAAGTAGATTTAAAGAAAATGATAATCAATTACAGTTAAAGAAACAAATATATGTTAAACAAAACCCGAGATTATTGGGAAAAATCCGGAAACTTCTATACAAAAATTATACCCTAAAAGCTTACAACCCCTTATTAGGAAAAACAAAAATTAGTGATTTACACGGTGACAAAAATATACGAATAAATAAAATCAAACAATGACAATGACTATTCCCAAGTAACAATGACTAACCGTCAACCAAAATATGACGTCACAATTTGGTCATATTTAAGTCATAATCTGACATCATATTTTGAGGTCTTAAGACGTTGGATCCACGTCTTCAAGTGAGGTTCTGTGGTCATATTTCAATCATAATCTGACATCATATTTTGACTTCTTAAGACGTTGGATCCACGTCTTTAAATAAGGTTCTGTGGTAATATTTCAGTCTTAATCTGACATCATATTTTGACGACAACAAATTGGATCCACGTCTTCAAGTAATATTGTTCTAAATATATACCGTGACCTAAAAACTTTATAATGTAACCTACAATTATTCTGATATTTTAAAATATTAGAATACAACATGTCTCCAAGTTTGGTTTTTTGGTTATCATGATGATTTTCATTTTTTGTCGCAGGCAAGTCGTTTTCTGAATGACTCAGAATATTATGTCATATCATTTTATTTCACAATATGCCGAGGCTATTAGTAGAAACTCTGAACTGAACTAAATAAATTATGAATTTAGAGGTTAGATCCTGATTACTTTTAACATTTCTTAGGTATGGAAGGCGTAAGGATCAGGGTTGTTATGTTTAAAACAATTTGTTTTAAACAAACTGTTTTAAACACGGCCTAATGTTTTATTGCATGTTTTAAACTGTGTTTTAAATCAGGTGTTCAAAAATGATATCGAAACGCATAACACAAACAAAACAAATTCAACTACCGACCATCGGTGACTCCTAGCTATGCAGCTAGAGCGATGTAAATCCCCGTCCTCGCACAAAAAGTAACATTGGCGACATATTTCGATGGAAATAATATTTATTTAAAACAGATATCCTGTTTAAAACATGTTTTAAACATGCTTTTTTGTTGTTTAAAACATGTTTTTTTGTGCAGATTTAAAAACATGTTTTAAACCCAAAAAACAGTTTTAAACAGTAAAAAACAAATGTTTTGTTTAAAATTGAAAAAAACATGTTTTTTTCAACCCTGGTAAGGATCGTACTGATTCAAAATAGTCAGTTAGACATTACTTTATTGACGGACGTTTCAACTGCTAAGCGAGTCATCATCAGCTTTTATGTATCTTTTCATAACATGCTTGATAAATTAACAATAATGTAACAATATTTTTATAAATTGTAGTGATGGGGTGGATGTTACCCCTACGACATCTTGGCTTGATGTGCCAAGATATCGTAGGGGTAACATACACCCCATCATGTGCTAAGATGTTGTAGGAGTAACATCCAGCCCATACGCATTTGCGTCTTTTGATATTTTTGTTATTTAGATTTTTGTTATTCGGCATCGGCATCCTAAAAAGAATCGTCAAAATCATAACGTTTAGGACTATCAATTATTTTATTTATAATTATTTTTTAAACGTAATGGTTTTAAATCTATATTGTTATTTTTACTACTAAATTAATACTACTACTATTCACTTTATATTGGTATTACAAAACATCAAACTATAATGTCAGATTGGCCGAGCGGTTAGAGGCGTAAGATACCGTCCCGAAGTTCCACGCGAGTTCCACGTTCAAGTCCAGCTAGATCCAGATAAAATCGGATAAAATAAAAATTTGTGAATGTTCAACGAATTCTACTTCTAATACAAACAAAGAAAGTTATAACATAAATAAATTAAAATTAGTATTTTATGTTTTTCAATTAAATTGCATAAAAATCGTCATATTGTTATCAAAATATGATGTCACAATAACGTCTTTAAAGTCGTCATTTTGTCGTCAGAAAATAACGTCTCATAGCTCCACGCATTGACGTCTTCAAGACGTCTTTATGACTAAAATTATGTACGTTGTATCGACGTCATATTTGGTCATAATTGTTACTTGGGTTATTACAGACTATGCCATGGACAACTGACGGACATTTCTAAAAACAATGGATTTCACCTAATTGAATTAGGCGAATGTAAACTAAAAGAATCCGAACAACTAATATATTACAATTACAACATATCGCAAATAGAAATAGAATTTGTTAAAATTACAAACACATTTATTGAAGTACAAAAACAACTAGAAAACAACGGATACTTCTTCCAAAATCTTATAAATATATTAAAATATAGTTACACGGATTTAATTTCGATTGTTAAGCATTACATGCGCGCGCAATTAGCGTCTTGTTGACAGTATTGCTGTGTTCAATTAGTCACAACGCTGCCCATTGCCGCCATGATGGAAGCTGTGTCTAGGTATATTTTATCCTTGTCTATGATTTAACCACACAGACCATAAAAAATCTGATGTGGCCAACACATAACCACCCGCCATACTCTACTATTTTTATTTATCTAATATACCGAAGTTATGTAACTTAACTTACTCCCAAATATACCATTGTAGAAGAAAATTCGGGAATTGTAGTTATAATATTATTAATGTTTATCATAACCATAAGGTAAATAATAAATGACATTTCATATTTTCAATTTGTCAAAATGTCAAAAATTTATTTGACAGATAAATCGAAATTGTAACAAATTTGTAGAATTTTAACTTCATGTAATTGGAAAATGAAGATAGAAACGGCTAAGTCAAGTTGGCCCTCCCACTTAAATATTTCTATTAAAAAAATGTTAGTCTAGTTTGCGCTCGTATTGCGCTTTATTGCTCCACCAATAATTTTTTGCGCTGCTCTAATTTTGCCATAATTTAGAGAATAAGTTAGGCAGGGCTTTGTTGACACTAGCCCAACCTTTTTGTAAATTTTAAAATTTTCATAATTATTTCATTACATATTTTTTATTTTATTAATAATCAAAGTAGGAAAAGCCAACTTGACAACGAAAAAAAAGTAAGATTATGTCCTATTTTTTCATTACACTTCATTCTATATACATTATACAGTAATCAAAGTAATTAGTTAGGAAGGGCCAAATTGACATAGCCCTTCCTTTGAGCTATTTTAAAGTCTTTATTACTTATTGATAGATATATGCGCTATTTAACTCTATTAAAATTTCATTTTGCGCTTGCCTCAAATTTATTTTATTTAAATTATAAATTGGCAGGGCTAATTTGACGACAGAAAAAAAAGAAAATATTTATAGTTTTCTTATATTGTAATGAAATCTATATACATTGCGCTCATATGCTCCGACAAAAAAATTTTTCGCTACTGTAATTTAGCAGTAGTTGACATAATTTGTTTGAAAAAGCGCGCGAAAGGCTTTTTAAAACGAATAGGTACCACCTACTTTATTTGGAAGTAAACGGTAAATCTGGTTATTTCATTGTTGTCCGAGGCTAGGCTACATTTAAAGTTTTTAATAATGTGACTCAATAATATTTTTTATGCGAAGGTTTAAAAGTAGCCTTTTGCAGATAAAGGCTAACACTGCAGTACTAGTGAAGCGATGGGCACAAATTAGGCGAAAATTGCAAAAATATTTTCATCCAGAAGTATAAAAATACACAGCTTGTTTTTACAATGAATTGATTTTTATTAACAATCTACAGAAATGTTGTAATTTTTCAACTGTATCATCATATCTACGAAAGCTTAAATTTTGAATGTAGAAAAACATTACAACATAGATAGGTAGGGGAAGGTGGGGCGGAATGGGGTAGCATCTTATTTTGGGTGATAACATGACGAATTTATTAGAAATTTTAAAAAATAATTTTTTTTTCTTTTATTTAGACATTGTAGAATATTTTTATTGTAAATCCATTATAAAAAATCAATAAATTGTACTTGAAAAACGCAAAGGAAAAAAGATCATTTTTTCCCGTTCTGCCCAACCTAGTGTCTATATTAATTTGATAATTAATTAATAATTAATTATCAAATCAATATAGACCCATCGTCATAGTTGTCAAAACACGCACACGTCATATGTGCCCATTTGTGACACAAGTTGATCACAATAAAGGCCATGACAGTTTCTACAGCATGTTGTACGTTGTCTGACGATCAGCTTTGCCGCTCAGTTATTTTTGTAGTTACACACCATCTAAATATAATATATAAAACAAAATAATTCACATACCTACATAACCTTATGATAAAACATGTGGAGCAGAACATCCCATTCCGCCCCCACCGTTCTGCCCCACTACATAACATTGCACAAATAATTAAAAAAAAATTATAGTCAGTAATTTCACCGTAATAAACGGCAAAATTGTAAGAAGACTAAATAACAAATGTACTGGATAATTATCATTATGATAAAACTTAAAAATGACGCTTACCTGCTTTCAACATCCATATATTAAATACAAATCTAAGAAAAATTTCGCACACACGTAGAAACCGGCAGAAAGTGAAGACCAACACTAACAAATAGTACTTCTAACCAAAGTTGACCTCTGACAAAACGTCAAAATATTATTTAATGGATCCCTACACTCATGCGCACGCGCTAACAGCGTTTTCCCATTCCACCCCGCTACCTCATTCTGCCCCACCTTCCCCTACCTATACATAAAAGTGTAAATAAACTTGACATTTGGAAATAATTTTGTTTAAAAATTGGTAATATTGTTTTCAGACCGTCACTATTAGCAACGGTCTGCAAAGAAGTATTGATTTGCAATTATTATTAATCATTTTCAAGTAACCACCAAGTGAAATGCAGTTATTTACATTTTATTTAAACTTTATTTACCTTTTATTTAAAATATGATGTATTCTATTTTTAATAATTTCTGATTTAAAAATTTATTAATATTTATTAAAACATTGTAAGTGGCTCAAAAATTATATCGTAAAAATAATTTGTACGTAAAATTATTCTAATAAAATTGTCATTTTACGAAAGTAAAAAAATATATTAGAAGCATAGGGGAACTTAATTTAATTAGTGCAAAAAGCACATAGGTAGGTAGTCGCGTGCGGTTCGTATAACATAGGTACCTCTCATTGAATAACATAGGTACATTTATTATAACATACAATAAATAAAATTAAAATCGTAACATTATTACGATCTGAATTTTTAGTCAATTAACAGGGTTAAATAAATGATACATAACTTTTGAGAAACATTATGTAAATTAAATTTCATGCCATTCCTTTGACTCACACAAAAATTTAGAAAAATTACCGTAACTAAATTTATCTTGTACCCAATAATTTAAAATTTGCAATAAGTAGGTATTCGTTTTATACGCATTTCGCGCGCTTTTTCGTAGATATGATGATACAGTTGAAAAATTAAAAAATTTCTGTTGATTGTTAATAAAATCAATTCATTGTAAAAACAAGCTGTGTATTTTTATACTTCTGGCTGAAAATATTTTTGCAAACTTCGCCTAATTTGAGCCCATCGCTTCACTCGTACTGCAGTTTTAGCTTTTATCTGCAAAAGGCTACTTTTAACCATTCGCATAAAAAATATTATTGAGTCACATTATTAAACTTTAAATATACGCCTAGCCTCGGACAACAATGAAATAACCAGATTTACCGTTTACTTCTAAATAAGTATTCGTTTTAAAAAGCCTTTCGCGCGCTTTTTCAAACAAATTATGTCAACTACTGCTAAATTACAGTAGCGCAAAAAAATTTTTGACGGAGCATAAGAGCGCAATGTATTTAGATTTAATTACAATATAAGAAAACTATAAATATTTTCTTTTTTTATGTCGTCAAATTAGCCCTGCCAATTTAGAATTTAAATAAAATACATTTGAGGCATAAGCGCAAAATGAAATTTCAATAGAGCAAAATAGCGCATATAAAGCACTATCTATTCAATAATAAAAACTTTAAAATAGCTCAAAGGGAGGGCTATGTCAATTTGGCCCTCTCTAACTAATTACTTTGATTACTGCTGAATTATAGCAGCGCAAAAAATATATTTTCGGAGCAAAAGAGCGCAATGTACATAGAATGAAGTGTAATGAAAAAATATGAATATGACACAATCTTACTTTTTTTTCGCTGTCAAGTTGGCCTTTCCTACTTTGATTATTAATAAAATAAAAAATATGCAAGCCCAAATGTTTTTATTAATGGCGCAATAGAGCGCAAAGGAACGACTAACGAAATAATTATGAATATTTTTTGACAGATGGTTTAACCAATCATATCGCGTAATGATGACGTCAAATGACGTAATGCAACCAATCGAATTGAAAATGTAAAATGATGTATCTGACAACATAATTTTGTAGATTAGGTTTTATTTTGTTACGTTAGTTACAAAAAATAAATAAATTTGTCACATGAAACGTCAAAAATGTTTAGCAAAATTAGTCGTTTTGGTAGTATTTTTAAGAAGAAAAATATTCTTCCTAAATACCATTCGAGATAATAATTTTTTGAGAGAATTTTTGTCTATTCCACGGCAACTTAGTGCAATTTCACTCCACAAAACATCATCTGACAATTCCCCTCAACTTCGTTTCGGGAAATTGATAGATGATGTTTTGTGTCGTAAAATTGTTAGAAATAAGTTGCCGTGGAAACGACAAAACAATTCTCAAAAAATTATCATCTCTTATGGTATTACCCCTGAAAATTTTAAAATTTACAATAAGGTAGGGCTAGTGTAAACATAGCCCTGCCTAACTTATTCTCTAAATTATGGCAAAATTATAGCAGCGCAAAAAAATTATTGGTGGAGCAATAAAGCGCAATACGAGCGCGAACTAGACTAATATTTTTTTATAGAAATATTTAAGTTGGAGAGCCAACTTGACTTAGCCGCTAGAAACAACGTGTTGAATATCGATATCCCTCGAATTATAAATTACACTTGAATATAAAATTTTTAATTAAATTTTTATTAAAAACGTGTTTAAATATTAGATAAATAAAAATAGTAGAGTATGGCGGGTGGTTATGTGTTGGCCACATCAGATTTTTTCGTTCACGCCAAAGAACAAGCATACTATTCTTCATGTTACTAGACTATAGACGATTAAAATTTAACGAAATATTTAAAAATATGGCGTATATCATGAAGATACAAATAATGAGGTAGGTTATGTAGGTACTTGCTGGCTAATTAAACCACACCTTCACCTTCCCCTCCCCACAGTACCAGCAATTTTTTCTCAGTAGGTGGATTTATCATAAAAGAAACCACAAAAAAATGGACGTTTTTAAAATCTTAGTCGCTAATAACAGCTCATTTAATTTTGAATAAAAATAAGAATATCGCTATCCCTCGAATTATAAATTACACTTGAATATAAAATTTTTATTTAAATTTTTATTATCAATGTTGTTACGTTCATTTTCCGTGTCATGTAATTGTTCCTTCATGTTATATGTTCACGACCTAAAAAAATGTTTAGAATTACGGCCATGTTTTATTAGGTACATACCGCATAATCTGATTTAGTTTCGTTGCTGTCTTACTCTATTTATTTACATTTTTTCTATCAGCTGTCAGTGGTTGACCGTCCTTCTGTAAGGTCATTTGACAATTATTTGTTTATTTAGCTGGCGTAGTCGGTGTCGCCCTCTCGTGAATCTCAACCATCTCAACGCTAATTGTAAATATTACTTACATCCCGCAACCCTCTTCGCGTTTCCGTATTCCCGTCGATGTTTCCTGTCGCAATAGGGAGAGATGTCTGTTTGAGGCAAAGTTAAGTATACTTAGAGTAGATTTTAATTAATGACAAGGACAAAATGTGACTTGATTTGAAGGTAACGTCTGTTAGATTTTGTACTTCATCGTGACAAAGCTTCAGATTTTTTATAAAGTTGATTTTGATTAGAAACGAGTCAAATCAGTCAATCACGAAAGTGGATTAATTAGTCGAAGTTAAATAGTGAATAAGTAATAGTTTATTATTATTTCACGGGATTTCCCGGATTAAGAATCACGAGACTTCAAAAAGTACGTTCAGCCGCCCACCACCTTCAGGTAAAAATAACTCCAAGAATTATACTTAACTTTATGTAGTAGCTAGATTTAACTGTAGTGTATATTTTGTTACTGTAACGATGTCGATTAACTCTTAATACAGTTAAATCTGGAAATTTTAGTCGGAGAATTTATCACGTGCCGCACCCTAATTGCGCCATTCTTTCAGGCTTTTTAGTTTAATTTCTTTATCTCTTCATTTATTATTCGACTCGAATAATAATTACTGGAGCAAGCGGTACCTTTTTCCGGAACTTCGCAGAATCATCCAAGGCACCTCGTGACCGTCCGTGACGTCATCGCTTGGCCAGCTGACTGACGTATTCCAGAGTCCGAACCGATGCGCCCCTGACCCGCTGCCCTGCGCTGCATTCAGCTAAGAACCACTCTTGCTACTTTATTTTATTTTTATTATTATTTTCGCTATTGTGTCGTTGGGTTTTTGATACATATTTTGGTTACACGTTTTGAATATATTTTGTAATATCTTCTGGCATCGTTGTAACGTAAGAAGCCCGGTCAAGTTAGGCTTTTCAATTTAGTTAAGTTTTGTTTATGCGAATTGTTGGCACTCGCAATCTTGCGTAAGTTTTGTGCTGCCGTAGCGGCCAGAGCTACTGCGAATTTTAAAGTGGAGTTGAGCGCTCCGAGTCGAGCTATTGGTACCAATAACGTCGTATCGGGTGTAGTTGTATAGCGCACTTATTCTAGTAGCTAAGAAGTAGGTAGTATTTTTGTTTAGCTCTGTATGTTACCGTGAAGTGCGAGCTTCGTAGTTGTGCATGCCATCCATCCCGCCTGTCATTCAGTTCGTTAACCACGTCTCTTGATTGGGTCTTCACCGTACCGTTTTTTTTTGTATTAAGATTGCCAACGAATATAGAGTAACCGTATTTTGAGTAAACCTGCGTATTTTTTTTTAACAAGTACCTGATCGTGCCACCTTCCTCATAGGTTTGACGGTCGACCTGTAGTTGAACTGACGACGCTCACGATCGTCTGGCGCCCAAGATATTTATTTTTCTGTTATAATTCGAACAACACCGACTCCCTGTGCTAGCTGAGGTTCAACCCACGAGGAAGCCCTTTAACCCCTACCTACAACTCGCGGCTCTGGGTTGATTTAGCAACGTTACGTCCACTCGTGGAAGTAACGTAATAATGTTTAAGAATCATGTTGATATTACATATAAATTTCATATTGTTTATTTAAGTCAAGCAACTAATCTTATTCCAATCCGTATCAAGTCATAAATGTTGGTCAGTATGCAAGGTAATTTTTTTCTGCAAAATGCGTAATCGAATTTGAAAGCTTTATACGGCAGTAAACGGCACTAACGAAGTTCTAACGAACTATATGATTTATATTTTTAAAACTTCAATATTTTCTTGGTCGGGTAGCGTGAAGTTGGCAGGCCAAGTAAAATATTTTTTTATTGCTAATTTGCATAACTGAATTTGAAAAATATTAATAGCAGTAAAGAGCACTAACGAAGCACTAACGAACCATAATAAATTTTTTTTAAAGCGCGTTTGTGGCCTGCTGGCGTGAAGTTAGCAGGCCGGGTCACAACATTTTTGATTGCCAATTAGAGTAAACGAATTAAAAAACTACAAAAAGCAGGAAAGTGCACTAACGAAGCACTAACAAATTATATTTCTATTTTTGTTAAAAATCTATATATGGCCTGCTAGCGTGAAGTAGGTAGGTAAAAAAGTTTTGAGAATTTTCTCAAAAACTTTTACGGTTTTTAAAAAAATTTTGAAGACAGTAAAGTGCACTAACGAAGCACTAACGTATGTAAAATTATTTACATTTCTGCTCAATGTTGGCCTGCCTACTTCACGCAGCCTGGAATAACAGGTTATAAGAATAAAAGTTCGGTCAAATGACCGTTCGACTGTAAAACAATTTGGGCAAATAAAGCGCTCCCCATTTGTTGCCAATGGCGAAAAATTATGTACAAAATTAACGTACTGTTTTGTGTATATATTTTCCAAGAGGGTCGATACATTCAAAAAATTTAAATCAAATGCGACGAAAACAAAGAAAATTGCAAAAACAACAGCAAAGATTCCGGAAAAAATAGAAAATTTGCACAATCAAATTATAGCCATTCAAGAAAAATACAATAAAATGTAAGAGACAACTTTAAGCGCACAACTCGCTCATTTAAATTTACCTGAAAGTCAGAAAATGCTTATAAATGAATGCGTCAAAATTGCTAAAGTTAAATCTAAATTTGGAAGTATACTATATTTGAGAATGACGGCAGTAATAAATTATTCTGTCAAAGACATTTCAGTGGCGCGACAATAATTGTTTGCACAGGGATAGTCGAAATGACTAAATTCGGTAGAGAACTATCGTTTTAGGTCTAAGTTGTTTTTCAGGGAAAAGATTTATTTTAATAATAATGAGTGAGAAAGTTATATTTAAATATTAAAAAACTTTTATTTTTAGTAAATGTATAAACAGATCACTCTGAAAAATCCTATCTACGTCTATGACACAGTCCGACGGGGATTATCGCTCGATTATGAGGGCATTTCTATTGTTTGAGAAGTAAGTTTCGTTCCAGGTACAAAGTGTGCAGCTTATTTTGACCATCCTAGTGTAGTTACAACTGATTTTTCTGGAAGTTTTATTTGCCGTATTGCTGGCAAAAATCCAATACTACTCTTGCAAATAATGATTTATTACTGTCAGTCATTCTCAAATGAACTATAGATATACCAACGATTGGCTTTTACTATGTTTGCTATTACATATTCGGAGTCCTGCAAATTACAACTTTCTTTTGGTTAATGAAATTTTTCCGCTTTGTAACATTTCAACAATACGTCGCTATTTGCGTCGCATAAAAATTAATTGTGGAATTGATAAAGTGTTTTCTGTTGCATTTAAAAAAGTTTTGTCAAGGAAAAATGACTATCAAAAACATGGTGTCTTAATTTTTGATGAAATCCAGGTCCGAAAAGAATTATCTGTTAATTCACAAACATTAAAATTTGATGGATTTTGTGACTTTCAAAAAAGTGGAAAAAAGAACAAAAAAAAGAACTAGTTGACCATGCACTGGTGTTTATGTTTTCCAGTCTTGCTGATTCCTATTCTCAACCCGTTGCGGTATATGGTGTGAAGGGGTCAGTTCGGGACACTATTTTAGCACAATTATTATTAATAACGGTCATATATGTGAAATTACTAAAGCTGGTGGCATCGCATCGTCAACGGAATCATATGGGATGGGGCAACTACAAATCGAAAAATGTGGAAAGAATTAGGCATATCTGGGGAACGGAGCGCTTTATTTACCAAAACTGCTTTATTTACCCAAAAATTTAAGTTGTAAAATCGTGAAATAGTAGAAAAAGAAAGTACAAAACATAATAATTGTAAAAAATAATAGTTTACAGTATATCACTATAAAATCAGAATTTTCAATAAAATAATAAATTTACTTACAATTTTAAAAATATTTCATCGTAAAATAACACTGGTGGTAACACTGCTTACTTTCCTCTCTAGAAAGGAAAAACCTACTTTCCTCACTATTTCGCGAGAAGAAAATTGTGTTTTCTCCGCATGTCGTGAAAAAAATATATATGTATTTTCTGATGCTTCCCATCTAATAAAGTGCATAAGAAATCGACTTTATGAAAAATCATATTTAGTAGTGGGTAAAGGTATTATTAAACATCATCAATCATGTTATAATCGATACTTGCCCGTTTCGAAAATAACAGAAACTTGAATTATGCTTGTTTTTTAAATCATTTTCAGACTCCTGATGGGTCATAAACTGGAAATTTTATAGACACTTTTATGAAGACGATTCCAGTAATATAGGAAATTTAAAAATGTGTCCAAAAATAACAACTAACCATATATTTTTAACAAATTTTCTGAAGATGAGAGTTAAACTTGCTACTCAGGTTTATGATGTTTTAAGTTTTACTTATTTTTATATCAAGTAATATTTATTTTTCATTTAGATATTTAGTAACTCGGTATGTGCTGGTTTAAAAGTACAAAAGCAAATACAAGCTCAAAGATATAAAAATGTAGATGCCACTATTATGTTTACTAAAAGAATAAATAAGTAATCTTTTTGATTGTTTAAACAGAAAATTTTCATATGAAGGAATTCGGCTTGGAAGTAACGATTTCACAGTACATGACAAAAATTGCAGAATAATTTTCAATATTTAAATTTTAACATTTTACTGTAGGTTATTAAAGAAAATCTAGAATATTTAGATAAATGGGAATTGCTTTTACTGAAAAAAAAATCTGCTGTGGCCACCACACGACCTCTCGCCTAATTCTGTTTATTCTACTAATCTAATAAATAGTTTTACTTACATTTTAATAGTTTCATGTTCATGTAATATGTAAACGATAATGTAAACCAATATGCAAGCAAAAGATGTCAACTGTACTGTCACTGTCATAATCATTCAAATTTTATGTAGAAACAAATTTCATATCATGGACAACAAGATACTTACTGGAATTTCAAAAAAATAGAATATTAATTGTACTTTATTTTATTGTTAAATACTTCCAGATTCAGCAATTTGTATTTATAATTAACTGTACACATAGATAATCACAATTTCTTTTATTTTTAATTGCAAAAATTGTCATAAATAAATAATGTACCAATATATTTAAGGAAAACTTTTCCAAACTTCTAAAAGTACTACTTCCGGTTTGCGGATTTCTACCAAAATCTTATCCGGTGTTAAGATACTTATTAAAATCTTAAATATGAAATTTGGTTATAAACGGTTTGATACTTTTTAAGTTATCGTGGACGAAAAATCGTCAGTTCATACAAACGCACAAACACACAAACGCACAAACACACACACACACACACACACACACACACACACACAGACATCATCGTGAAAATAGTAAATTCGTATTCTAGAGACCCTGAAACGTGCTTATCCACCAAAAACTCATACTCGAAAATTTTGACCCATTACAATACCTCTCTTATGAATATGAGGCGAGAGGTAAAAACGAAGAAATGTAAACAAAAAGCACTATGGACTATGGAAGGATTGCGAGTTACATTAAAATCGACAATGGAATTCAGTTTAGAGTTATTAAATAAATGTAAATTTTTCTATATTTTAACTACAAAAATGAACCAGGTTGTTTTGGAGGTAATTTTATTTTAATTTTAATGAAGCAAATATCAAATTATTAGTAAATAATCAAAGTTTTCGGTTTATTTTTTATAATTGGTGTGGTGACCACACCATACTGTGGTCCCATCAGATATTTTTTGGTATAGTTCGACAAACAGGTCATAGTAACGATCATCCATCTTTCAACACCTTTCTCCAGTTATACAAAATTTTATCAATTTATAAATTAATTAAACCACCGAAATTTGGTAATTGTACTTCAGGAAATGATCATGAAAAACCAACAATTTACATTTTTTGATATTAAAAATATTTGGACTCGAACTAAATCTACCTACAGGCAAGATCAAGTTAATAATTTAAAAAAGAAACTGGATGGATTGATTGAAACTACTTAGAAATTGGGAGGCTGATGACATTTTTGCTGGTTATGACTTTGAAGAAAATTTTTAACCCGATATTCTAGAATGCATCACATATTATGTTTGCGGTTTTGTTTGTTACCATTTATCAAAATTTATAAAATGTGAAATTTGTTTAACTTCAATTCAGGCTACAGAATCACCGTCAAATCCAGCGGCATCTTATATACTAAAAGGCTAGGTATCACTATATTTTCAGCAGCTTAGCAACCGTTTTTAGAATCGCCAACAGCCTAAACGGTTCAACCGATTTTTATGAACTTTTTTTTATTTGGTAGAGGTTCATGTGAAGTAGTGCCTTTTGGGTATATGAATATTGTAGATGGCGTGGTAGTCGCAGGGGAGTTGAAAAACCGTGATTTTTTTGAGTCCTTGGATACGGGCATTATACGTTATTCGATTGTTTTTTTCATTTGACATATAGGTAGAGAATGAATTTGACTATATTTCTATACATGTTTCAACCCAATATTGGGTATATTAAGAAAGTTATTAAGAAAAAACTGAAAAATGCACGGAACGCAAATGGGAGCATGCCATGGAATTTTTGTTTTCTTTTTGATAAAAATGATTTTTTTGTCTAGTGTCAGATTTGACGTTTCCAATTTGAAATTTTATTTGGATTTATCTTTTATATTTGATAAGGTAGAAATATTTTGAAAATTTTATTGAGTATTTAAAGATGGAGCACGCATTATGTTTACATGGTTTTGTATAAATTTGTAATCTATTTTTTGAAAATTTTTATTCAATTTAACAATGCACTGTGAAGTTGAATCATATTTTTATTTATTAATGTAATATTTATAGTAATATATTTTGACCCAAGTGTAAATATTCAATTAAAATTAGGTATCTATATCCAATATCCGTGGATAATACTATTTCTCAGTATTTTACGGAAACTTTAAATGTCAAATTAATATACAAATTTAACAAACGTGTTAAAAATGGTGTCCGATAATCGGGATTTTTATCTATTGTACTTGAGATTGGGTTGAGTTTGAGTTTGTCCTGCCCAATCCGCCCTACTGGGATATTTATCCTGGATACGCCCACTAACTAACAACTGGACAAGCACGAGACACGACGCGGACTAGAGATGATCTACATTGTTATTGCACTTGTATCAAGTATCAAATCTGTTTTTACAAAAGTATATATGGTATTAATTAGCACCAAGGGGTCAAAATATGGCTTCAATGATCAGCATTTGTATTTCAATATAAATTTAATATAATTATGATTGGTATCAAACTTATCGCCCAATGTTTTCCAAAATTATGGCTGTTTACTAAGAAAAAATTTAAATTGCACTCGGTGAGCGGAATTTGTTTTTTCTGAATATTTTTAAAACTATATCGCGATTGATATCAAATTAAAGGTCTTAATAAGGACAAAAAATCTACAGTATGCATTAAAATGACTTTCGACAATTTGGCTTTTGTTTTTAGTCGGACAAAAAGTCTTTTTTTAGTTTTCACAAAATTTTGTTATTTTCTTTTTAAAACACTAATGACTACCTACTTGGTATATTCCGATAATCACATCAAAAGACGTCAGAAAAAACTTATTCAAATGGTAAGTCTAAATGCAAAAGTGGATTTATGTGTGGCACGAAGTGCCGAATTCTCCTACATTCAGGATCCACGTAGCTTGAGCCCCGCGAAGAGGGGCGATCCTCTTTGTCCCGCGGCAGCGGGACCTAGTATTACAATTGAGGCACGAAGTGCCGAATTGTCCCACATTCAGGGTCCGCCGAGCGTGAGCCCGCGAAGCGGGCGAATCCTCTTTATCGCGCGGCAGCGGTAGAGTCTAAATGTTAAAATCGTTATAATTGAGGCACGAAGTGCCGAATCGTCCCACATTCAGGGTCCGGGGAGCTTGAGCCCGCGAAGCGGGCGAACCACCCTTGTCGCGCGGCAGCGCGACCTAGCCGAAGGCCCGCGTAGCGGGGCCTGACGCTAGTTATTTACTAAAATTAAGTCTCACGGTTATTTGAAACACCCGTCAGAAGGTATCTTTACCCTAATTCTAGCTATTGAATCGTTTTTACCTCTCGCCTCATATTCTATAAGAGAGGTATTGTGATGGGTCAAAATTTTCGAGTATGAGTTTTTGCCAGATAAGCACGTTTTAGGGTCTCTAGAATACGAATTACACATTTTTGAGATGATGTCTGTGTGTATATCCAACATTTAAATACCAAATTTTGTATTTAAGGTTTCAATACGATTCTTAAAAGCCCAATATAATTTTGGTTTCAATCTACAAACCGGAAGTAGTACTTTTTTAAAATATTTCCATAAATAATTAATTTTAAAGAGCATTGACGGTGGCTGAGTGAATTCAGATTTGGTGTGTGTATGTTGTAAGTTCGGACAACCGTTTGTTGTTCCCCCTCTACTTCTACGGTTACAACTTCTTTTCTTACTGTTTCCTTTTAACACATGCTGCACAGTTTTCTTTCTCTGTTAGTGATTGGATGGGTCCGCCTAATACAGTCGCCAAAGGAATTTTACAATAATAACACGGAGAACAACACTCTGACTAAATAGCTCAGCGATTGTTCCTCTTCTACGAATTTTAAACGGCTAAAATAAACAGAAATCTAATAGGGATTCTGATGGGCTACTTGCATGGTATTGAAAATGAGATTTCTATTACTATGCGGATTACTCGTATATGTATTTGCATATATTGTATTATTGTGCATTTGGTTTTATTTTTACAAATAATTGCAATTTCATACAAAAATAGATGGTAGGTATAAATTTTTTGCATATTTTAATACTTTTTACATATTTTTAAATTTTGTGCATATATTTATTATAAATGCATATAACTGCATATTTTGTACCTTTTAACACAAAATTTATTTTTTTTAAAAATTTTAAATCTATAAAATTTAGAATCGCTCAAATTTGATACCATCTATAGTAATTTTTACATTTATTTTAAAGGTAGGTATAGGTACACAAGTCGCATTGCAGAAGTTATACGTTGTTTTGTTTATATTATATGATAAAAATAAATTAGGTACTAGTAAAAATGAATAAAATTATGTTGCATTTCTGCATATATTGGTAAAATATTGCATATTTGCTTCATTTTGTGCATATATTGAGCATATTTTGGCCTTATTTCAATGCATATTGCGTGCATATTTCAATCACATTTGCTTGCACATAATCCGCACTTTATTTATTACTATTATGAACCTAATGTTAGCTCGAAAATATATGTAAAAATAAAAAATGTATCTAAAAAGAAATCTATTATTATGTTTTTCAGTAAATTGAGAAAGAAAATTCTATGTGCTTTTAACAATAATTGTTAAAAAGTTTATTCAATAGAACCAAGTTCGCATTACAACTTACATCGTAATTATCTAATCTAACACAATACAATTAAAAAACTGATAATATAATATGGTCTTGAATATTTCTGTTGTATATTAGAATTAAGTCTGCTTTGGAAAGTAGGTAACTAAGGGAAACAACAGAAACAATGTATTGTTATAAAATAAATAAAAAAAGAGTATTAAGTTAATTGACAAGAGCACATGCTGTAATTCAAGTAAATAAATAAAACTTTGTTGCTCATAATTTTGTATTTTTATTTATATGTACCTACCCCAGTACATAACAATTTTGGCGACGAGGATTAAACCGATTAATAGTTAAAGATGAACGAACAGGGCCAACATGTTACAGTTGTGAACACCGGAAATTTGGCAACTATTAAAACATTTCATATTGGTGACGACTGGGAAGTATTCTCGAACAATATTTTTTAGCTAACAGAATAGAAGATGCAAGAAAGACAGCTATTCTGATAACAATTGTAAGCGAAGATGTATACCGAATATTGAAGAGCGTGTGCGACCCTGGGAAGCCAAAGGAATCAAAGGATAAGACCTTTGTACAATTAATGGGACTGCTGGCACAACAATTTAAGCCAACAATATCAGTATACAGAAGAAGGATTCAATTTGATTCGCTGAAACAAACTACGGAGTCAGTTCGTGAGTGGTATATCAAAGTTAAGAACTCAGCAGCACAATGCGACTATGGCGCAACTCTTACTGAGAGAGTTCGTGACAAATTTGTTGTAGGAATGAAGTCTGGCAGAATTTTGGACCGACTATGCGAAGAAAATATCAACAAACCACTACCAGAACTATTTGACATAGCTTTAAATAAGGAAGCAATGTTAGAAGAAACAAGAAATACAGACATTAATCGACTTAAACCAAAAGTTAAATTCGAAAAAGAAGATAAGAAGAAGAAAGAAGTTTTGAGTGGAAATTTACTTTGTTACTCTTGTGGTAAAAGTAATCATGATTTTCGAAAGTGCAGGTATAAAACTTATGTTTGTAAAAATTGTAATAAACGTGGACACATTGCCTTGGCTTGCAAAACAAAAATAACAGATAAGAGTCATTATGTAGAACAAGAAAATGGTTTTATTGAAATGTATAATATTAATTTTGAAAATGTTAATTTTGTAAATTTATGAAGTAACTAGATTGCCATTCGGTACAAAACCAGCTTGTTCGATTTTTCAAGCAACTATAGAAAAAGTTTTGCAAGGGATACCAGGTTGCGTAAACTATTTAGATGACATATTAGTAACGGGAAAGAATGATGCAGAACATTTAAGCAATTTAGAAAATGTGTTAACAAGATTAGAAAATTCGGGTTTTAGACTTAATTTTAAAAAGTGTGAATTTTTCAAAAGCTCTGTAAAATATTTAGGGCATATAGTTAATAGCCAAGGATTACAAAAAGATCCAGAGAAATTAAAAGCTATAGTAGATGCACCACAACCTAAAAATATTACGGAAGTTCGTGCTTTTACTGGGATGATTAATTATTACAGAAAATTTATTCCCGATTTATCTACGAAATTAAAACCAATTTATGATTTACTAAAAAAGGGAAAAGAATTCAAATGGTCAAAAGAGTGTAGTAGAGCTTTTATTTTAGCAAAGAAAGAATTAGTATCTGACTGTATTTTACATCATTACAATCAAGAACAACCTTTACGTTTAGCTTGTGATGCAAGTCAAAACGGTATCGGAGCTGTATTATTTCACGTAATGCAAGATGGATCCGTACGTTCAGTTGGCTACGCATCTAGAGTCTTTAATGATCACGAAAAAAATGTGACGTGGACACCACATGACTTCCTTGTACGCCTTGTGTGTTCATACTTTTCTTAATAACTAAAATGTAGAATAATATAAAAAATTCTTTTAACTTATTATACTAGTATACTCACAAATATATTTTAGTTATTTTATTTAAACTGCAGAAGAAGATATAAACGATATTTTACTATTGTCACTGCTACTGTCACCACTGTCACTGTCATAAACATTTAAATTTTACGTAGTAACAAATGTTAATCGATCATGGACAACAAGATACCGAAATATTAAATTATAAATATATACTTTAATTATTCTTAAATGATAGAAGATACAGAAAAATTTATAAAATACCGATTGTAGATAATAATCACATAATCTTTCATTTAAAATAAAAAAAATTGTCTAAAATTAATTATTTATCAAAATATTTTTAAAAAGTACTACTTTCGGTTTATAGATTGAAACCAAAAATAGGAGGTGCACAATAGATGCTATAACAGTCCTAAATACAAAATTTCAGCTTTCTACGTCTAACCGTATTTGAGTTATGCGACACACATACGTCCGTACATACGTACAGACGTCACGACGAAACTAGTCATAATGGATTCAGAAAAGGTCAAAACGGATATTTCCATCAAAATCTGAAAACCGAAATTTTTCGCGATTACAATACTTCCTTATTACTCCGTACAAGGAAGTAAAAATTATTCTATGATACACAAAGAAGCATTAGCTATTTATTGGGGAATTCAAAAATTCTATCAGTATCTTGCGGGTAGGCATTTTGAATTATTGACTGATCATAAGCCATTGCAGGCACTTTTTGGGGAAAATAAAAGTATTCCACAAATGGCAGCAGGCAGATTGCAACGATGGTCATTGTATTTATCTCAATTTAATTATACTTTAAAAGTATTGATGGTAAAGATAATGTTCATGCCGATGCATTATCACGTTTGCCATTAAATGAAAAGTTAAATATCAGGAATGATACAGGAGAATATGTAAATTTTATTGAAAAATATACCCATAGATTTACATATGATCAGATCGGAAATTAGGAAAGATTCGGAATTAGGACAAATTTTTAATTATATCCGATATGGTTTTCCAAAAAATACCGATAATAATAAATTGCAGGCATATTTTATACGTAAACAGGAATTGTCTATTGAGAAGGGAGTTATAATGTGGGGATATCGAGTAATTATACCAGAAAAATGGCGTAATCAACTATTAAACGAATTGCACAATACTCATGAGGGTATAGTTAAAATGAAGCAAAATGCGAGATCTTATTTTTGGTGGCCTTCCATTGACAATGAAATTGAAAATTTTGTGAAAAATTGCGACATTTGTCAAGCAAACAGACCGGAACCAAAAAAATCTAAAATAATTTCGTGTGAGAAATCAAATTATTTCTTTGAACGTATACACGCAGATTTTTTAGGACCGATAAATGGAAAAATGATTTTACTAATTGTAGATTCATTTAGTAAATGGCCTGAAGCTTTTATAATGAACAAAACCGATGCACAGTCAACAATTACGAAATTTAGAGAATGTTTTTCACGTTTTGGGTTACCAAAAGTAGTAGTAACAGACAACGGTCATCAATTTACATCCGGATAATTTTCAAAATTTTTATATTTGAACGGAATTAAACATACAACTTCTCCACCTTACCATCCTGCTACAAATGGTTTTGCAGAAAATGCCGTTAAAAGTTTTAAAAACGGAATGCACAAATTGATGAAAGACACAAATACTAATTCCAATTTTGAAACATTAATGTACAGATATTTATTTCATTATAGAAATTCCATACATACTACTACAAAAGATAGCCCATCAAATTTAATATTTAAAAATAAAATCAGAACGAGACTAGATTTGTTAAACCCTAACTATAACAATTTTAGACAGAAGGGTGGTAGAAATGAAATCTTTAAAATAGGTGAATTAGTTTATTGCAGAGATTACCGAAACCCTAATAAAAAAGGTTGGGCGAAGGCAATAATCGATGAGGTTTTAGGAGATAGAATATATTTATGTAAATTATTAAACGAAGGTTTTATATGGAAAAGACATTTAGACCAGATTGTAAAAGATAGTAAGTCAGTATCTGAACCTGTTTGCGATAGAGCTAATTTTCAATCAAATAAAACTTTTGAAAATATATTAATTCCACCGGTTGAATTAGCAGTACCGGAAACAGAAGTAAGTAAGTAATAATAATAATGACGGTGAAGTACCAGTAACCAGAGATGAAATTGTTGTGACAGAAAATATTCCTAAACAAACATGGAATGTGAATGAAAGACCAAGGCGAACCATAAAGCCAGTGGTGAAACTGAACTCGTGACGGAGATATTGTTGTATATTAGAATTAAGTCTGCTTTGGAAAGTAGGTAACTAAGGGAAACAACAGAAACAATGTATTGTTATAAAATAAATAAAAAAAGAGTATTAAGTTAATTGACAAGAGCACATGCTGTAATTCAAGTAAATAAATAAAACTTTGTTGCTCATAATTTTGTATTTTTATTTATATGTACCTACCCCAGTACATAACAATTTCTACTTATTTATTTACCTAGATATTTTAATTTTGGATGAATTATTTCAGGTAACAAGTGATTAAAATAGAAATTACTTAATTTTTCTTTCATATTTTATGTTCATTCCAAAATTTATCATTTTTATATATTTTTTGAAATAGTATGCCCTGGGGTGTCCAAAATACAAAATAACATACTTCTTTCCCTGTAACATGTAACTGTCCCTGTATATCTAGTAATAATAATTATGATTTTCTTTCAAATTAAATTTTTTTTTTTATAAATTCCGAAATTAATAATTTTGGATTGTATTGCCTGTAGGTATTGGAGTTAATTTTGAAGCAGAAGCGGGGCATTTGATTTCAACAATGGTATCGTTGTCAATGAGACCACCCGGGCTTGCAGCAAGATAACAATCATCAATGTCAACAAAAAGTCCACATTCTATGATCTTTTTAATTTTTTTTTCAAAATCTTGAATTGCCTGAGGTTCATGTTCAATTCCATATTTGGTGTATTTATTGCCGGTAAATTGAGAGTATAAAATATTTTTTACCGTGTTATTTTTATTAGTGTTTTCTATTTGTAAGTCATTTATATCATTAATTGACAATTTTAATTCTTTTAAAAAAATTTCTTTCTTTTCGTTATATGTTGTATCATCCATTATTTCGTACTGCATAGCATCCGGTCCATAATCTTTATCTGTTCCTTGGTATACGTATGGTAAACACTCAAAATAAGTATAATAAACTAAAGGTTACAAAATATTTTCTCCCAAAATTGTAATAATACAGAAAAATCTAATACACTCAAATAACAACAAAATAAGAATACAAAAAATAAAAGTACACTCAAAATGTGGTAAAATAACACGATTTGCCAAGAAGAATATCAAAGTATGTCTCTACTACTGAATAATACTTTTAAAGCAAAGCAACACTATTTAATTAATTGTTGCAAATCTCGGCATCAAAATAGAAATTATCAAGTAAAGCTACCCCGGAAACTCCGTCACAATAATGAATGTAAAAGAGTAAATGAAACGCAATGATTTGATTGTTGAAACCTGTAATCATCATTAGTTGTAAAATTTATTTATAACATCAACACATTCATATTTATACAAGAATGAGAAATATTTTTAAAATTTCATGCTTCCTTAATTAAAATTTAACAATTATTAACAATTTAAATTATAATTTATTTTTTGAAAATAAATATTTAATGCAAATAACATGTGCGCTTACATATAAAATAGTATTAAAAAAAAATTTTAACTATAAAAACATTCATTCATATTTACAAACATTTTGTAAATAATAAAATAATATCAAATAATTTAAATTTTTAGTTTGACTTCGTAAATCCAACACTATCATAATCTTATTTCATTCCATTGGCAATTCAGTAAAGCAAAGGAAAACTTGATTGGTGAGAAACGTAGGTAGAGCAGTGGGGGAAATATTCTCCTACCGAATTTCTCCACGAAACTTTACTCCGCGAGTACTGCATTTACGGCGTAAAATGGGGTGTACGATTTTTCAAATAACTGCTAGTGTAATTGAGATATCTTTATTTTATTTTCACTATTCTCTTCATAAAGGATGTGGCTATACGGCTGACTGCTTTTTATTGCGCAGTTTTGAACACAGTCTTTGGAAAACACATTGAAATTTGACCATTTTTTGGGTATTTAAAAAATTAATTTTAGTACTAAAAATCCAAAAAGTAACAAAATTCAGGTAGTCAGCTCCATAGATCTAATCTTCTTCTTTACAATGATGTTAAATTGGAGTCTATATGATCTCGTATGTGAATTTTATGTGAAAAATAGAAAACAGTTATTTTATACGACACCGCGGCAATTCTCTTAAGACAATTTTTTTTATTTCAAATGAAAGATTATGTGATTATTTCCATTGAGTAAATAACTTATTTATTCAATGTTATTACCTACAATCGATATTTTATAAATTTTTCTGTATCTGATATCATTTAAAAATAATTATGGATGTTGCAATTTACTTGACTGGTGGTAGTTAATGAGGAATGGAGAAAAATTTCTGGGATGCAGTCACTAATAATTTATATTTCTCAGTCGACTAGTTTCGACGTCACATACGTCATCATCAGGAGATACATTAATGGAATAATAATTACAAGTTTTTTCTATATAAAATAATCCGTACAATACAATTACTTACATGAGAAATTTAAATTTATGTAAAAAATATGAAAACATCATTTACCTACTGTATAAAATAAAACATTAGGAATTAATGTCTAAAAGTTTTTATATTTTGAAATTGTAATATTTTGAAAAAACGTTGTCACACCTTCAACGAAAACTTCTTAAGTAAGTTAAACCCTGTTGCAATTCCGAAGGTCAAACCAATGCAAAACCGCGCCAACAAATTAATTTAAATGCTGCAGCTAATCCCTCTGTTCTATTTAATTCAATTAGTGTTAGTGTTTAACTTTAGTAAATTATTGTAAATTTTGCTGTTATATAGCGTATCTGTTTTCAAATTCACATTGTTCTTATCATTGTTGATGTGTAGCATTTCTAGTGTTAGGCGTTTGTGTAGTGTGTGTTCAGTGTCTATAATTTTGGTATCCTCAAAATTGAAAGTATGTTTATTTGTTTGTGCATGATGCACCAACGCACATGTACCTCCTGCATTTTTATTACATATATTGTTGCAGTTTCGTTTGTGTTCGTTCAATCTAGTTTGTAAATACCGTTTAGTATGACCTGTATAAGTTGCTGAACAATCCATGCAAGGTATTTTGTATATGACACATGATTGCAGGTTTTTATTGATCTTAGATTTTAATTGTGTAAATAACCTGCCTACCGTTTTTACTAAAGTTAAACACTAACACTAGTTGAATTAACTAGAACAGAGGGATTAGCTGCAACATTTAAATTAATTTGTTGGCGCGGTTGTTGGTAGCAGTGCTAGAAGAAGAAAAAGTGAAAAAGTTATCTGCAAAAAATTCGATCGGTCGCAAGGTAAAAGTGATCTATAATAATTAAAACTTACTGGTTATATATTTTATATCGCTATAAATAAAAGTGATTTAAAATAAATCTTGAAAACTTTTTATTAAATTAGATCTTAAATAATAACATCTTCTCAAGGTCGTTTTCTCACTTCGCCGGAGCTAAGCCGCATGCTGAGCTGTCAGCAATCGAACGTGTGCGCGCATAAGCTGCTTGGCCCGCAAGTGTTGCCAACTATATTAAAAACAACAATAATATTAACTTCCAATCTTAATAAATGGCAAGTTTACAAGACATCGAAAACCTTTTAAAAAAACAAACAGAGTCATTTAACAAAAAGTTAGACAAAATACAAAGCTCGATCAATAAGTTTAATATAACATCACAAGATACAAATAATAGATGTACAGTCATAGAGGATGAATTAGTAAAAAAGAAAATCGAATCAAAATTCTTGAGAGAAAAGCTAGAGAAAAAAACATATTAATTTTTGGAGTACCTGAATCTGAAAGAGAAAATCTTGTAACAATAGTTCTTGAATTATTTCACAGCAAACTACAAATATTATGGCTTCATGAAAATAATATAGAAGATATTAGAAGACTAGGAAAATTAAATGAGAATGAAAGACCAAGACCTATACTAGTTGAACTTAGTTCAAAACGACTCAAAAAAAAATATTTGAAAACGTAAAGCATTTAAAAAATTCAGGAATAATAATAGAAGAGGATTACCCACCAAATATCGTTGCGGAAAGAAAAATACTAAAAAAGCACCTAAATACGGCTAGAAGAGCTGGAAACAAAGCTTACTTGAAGTATAACCTCCTTGTTGTAAATGGCACCTAATACTCCTCGGAGGACCTCGAAGGGGGCCACGGGAGTTCACATAAAGAAAATAGTGACGAAATCCAATCGGATATCACTCGAAGAAAATCTGTCTCGATGCAGGATATTAGAGTAACACATTCAAGTTCAGAGGACGAAAACGACAAAGTAGTAAACAATAAATATGAAAACGAACCACATAATAAAGATCATGAGAATGCAGATGCAGTGACGAGCGCTAATTTTGACTCAAATGAACGAACAAAAATAGATGTTGAATCCCCAAGAGCATTACAAAAACTAAATATAGGAAAAGTACTAAACTCAAAAACTGTTCAAGGTCCTCTAGATAAGCACATTAAGAGAAATACACGCTCAAATTCTGTTTCAAAAAACTTAGCAGTAGAGCGGCCACGGACGCCGCTATAATGTTTTGGAATATACACGGATTTCAAAACATCTATAATCTAGATGCATACGAAGAAAATATGATTTTAGAGCACGAAATCATTTGCCTGACAGAAACATGGAATAATTATGAGATAAATGAAAGCCCAAAATTCTTAAAAAACTATAACTTTCTACAACAAAAAGCATCAAAAGAAAACAAAACAGGAAGGGCAATTGGGGGGCTAATAATATTCACAAAGAAAAATACAATAACAACTACAGTAATAGAAAAAAAAGCTCATTGGTTAATCATTGAAGTAAGAACCAATCTCATTAATTTTATTCTTGGAACCGCATACTGCTCGTCAGAGGCGGACTGGTAATGTGTCGGCCCAGTGGGAAATAAATTTCACCGGCCCAGCCGCAATTTTTTAAGAAAAGTGCCGAAGTGTTGTTTTACGAAAAAAGAAAAAAAGCGCCGCATGCGAATTTTTTTTGGGTTCAAGGTCAATGGCTGTTTCATTAAAAGTTTAGTTTTTCCCATAGAGGAAAAATTAAACACAATTTAGAATTTACCCTCATTTACGTAGCGATGCCGTGAGACGAGAAATTTAAGTAATCTCGTCTTGGTCATTTCTTGGCTGTTCAATTATCGTGTCGTCCCAATTTCTCGAATAAAATTTGTTGCCATCTATTTGTAAAGCTAGATGTGACATTAAGAACTTTTTTGTACATTTCTGTTAAATTTGCACACAATTCTTATTTTTAAAATAAAAAATATTTATATCAAAACAATAAAATGCTACGAACAAAGTATAATCAAATGTATTTTGACATTTTCGAAGAGAATAATATCAAATATTTTTCAGTTTTTATTTAGAGAATTCGCGATTTCTCGAGAACTATTTCTCGTCTCGTTATATTGAATTCTTTTCTCATCTCTCAATCCGAGACGAGAAAATTATTGGTTTTCGTCTCGTAATTTTGAGACGAGACGAGAATGAGCTGAGATTTCTCGTCTCGCCGGCATCACTACTTTTATGAGTAGAAATCAAAATAAATGACAAATTTAAAAATAAATGTAATGAAAATTGGGAAATTTATGAATATGTAATTAGTCTAGCGTTTTCTTAAACTTGTAAAGAACAAAACCGAGCCGAACAGCCAATTCTAAATTAATGACTGACCAATACAAATCATGAATACAAAACTTAGTTTCGTTTGTTTATTTGTATACAATATTGCAAATAATTGTGAATTTTAATAAAGAAAAACTCAGATTTGGGTTGTTTGCGTTATTTATATAAAAAAATTATTATCCTTATCGATAATCGGCCCTATCGTGTCGGCAGTCGGCCCAAATTCATCGCGGCCCAGTGGGAAATATCCCACCATCCCACCGGCCCAGTCCGCCTCTGCTGCTCGTATAGCTATGAGTTTAGTATACTGCTGGATATGCTTCACAATACAGTTCAGCACATATTGCAATCTTTTCCAAATCACCCCTTATTTGTGGGCGGAGATTTCAATGCTTGGATCGGTGATAGAGATAGAGGATGTCATATTTACAAACACAAATCTCACGGGTGCAAGAACAGTCACAGAAAATAAACTTAATAAAAAAGGCAGAGATTTAATTGAATCAATGGAGTCTGAAGGTCTACTCGTGATAAATGGTAGAACTCTACAGGATACACCAGCGAAACCCACGTATGTAAGCGCAAGAGCCAAAAGTATAATAGATTTAATTTGGATTAACCTTAATGCTCTGAAATTTGTATCAGATTTTAAAGTAATATGTGATATAATCATATCTGATCACCTAATTTGCTCTCTTAGCCTAAAAAACGTAATCAATTTATACTCTATGAAAACACAACAATATCCCATTAAATTAATCAAAAATCAGTCTGGGACACAAGCAAAGAAATTCAATACATAATTGAAATGGAGGAACGAGCTAGAGATATAGAGATAATAAATAATAACAATACTTCTAGTATGTATCAATACATGCTCCAGGAAATAGAAACTGTATCACGCTCACTGGGTTTACTAAAACAAACAAAAATTAATCCAAATAGTCCACCAAAACAAGACAATAAACCCTGGTACAATAGCGACTTAGCTGAGTTAAAGGCAAAAGCCAGAAGATGTTTAAGAAAATGCAAATCTCAAAATTTTGAGCCAAACGCTTTAGAACTATACAAAGAAGCTAAGAATAATTACCGAAAGAACGTGGAAATACAAAAGAAAGATTACAAGGAAACTATACAGCAAAAATTAGAAAACATAAAAGATTGCAAGGAATTTTGGTCTACGATTAAAACACTGTTCCAATCACATAATCGTATGCAAAATCCAATCAGCACAGAAAGATGGCAACATTATTACGAAAATATATTTGGGCCAAAAATTATTAAAAACTATTGTCTACAAGACGTCACTCATCCTTTTTTGGACTCTCAAATAAGTTCAATCGAATTTAATAATGCCCTCGTTAGGTTAAAATCAGGAAAATTCCGGGCAGTGACGGTATTATTAATGAGCAACTAAAGAATCTATCACTAAGTTGGAAGGAATTCCTACTACAAATGCTCAACAAATTTCTCATAACTGAAGACCTTCCAAAAGATCTAAAGAAAATAAATCTATCTCTTTTGTACAAGAAGGGAGAGAGAACGGATGAAAATAACTACAGAGGTATTGCTCTGGTTAATACAATAACGAAGTTGCTTACCTACATTATAAATAATAGGCTACAATTATGGACAGAAAACAACAACATATTACCAGAAGCACAATCAGGCTTCCGAAAAAACAGATCATGTTCAGACAACTTATTTGTGATTGACGCTATTATCAGGTCGCGCATGCTTACACATAAAGAAGGCACATTTTGCATTTTTGTCGATTTTCAAAAAGCTTTTGATTCGGTAACCCACAATAAGCTATGGTTAAAATTATATGAATTAGGAATTTCTGGAAAAATAATAAGACTTCTTAAAAACATTTATGAACATGCCACTATGCAAATAAAAATAAACAACGATTTAACAGAACCGATTCCAATCACAAAAGGAGTTTTACAGGGAGAATGCTCGAGCCCTCTTCTATTCTCGCTTTACATAAGCTATCTAGAAAAATATTTAAAATCAAAGAACCTAGAAGGAATCTTCATAAATCATGAATCTGAAATACTAACGCTGCAGTACGCCGACGACCTAGTTATCTTTGCAAAATCTCAAATTGACATCCACAAAAAACTTCAGGCACTAGAAGAATTCTGCAACAATCTCGATCTAGCTATTAACGCGGAAAAGACTCAAATCGTTCATTTTCATAATGGCAGACCACCAAGGCGAAAACAAATATACAAGTGCCAAAATAATGAAATCCAAACAGCGTCCCAATACACCTATCTGGGAATGACACTAGCATCATCGGCACTTTACAACAAACACGCAAAAGAAGCATCGATTAAAGCAAACCGGATTACAGGAACAATAAAGGCAATGTTGGCAAAAACCAAAACTTACTGTTGGAGCACAATTATCAAATTATTTAACAACTATACTCATTCCATCAGCATTATTTGCTGGAGAAATCTGGGCGGGTAACCAGTCCGAAAACATAGAGAAATGCCAAGCTCAGTTTTTTAAATCACTTTTCCACTTGAAAAGAACAACACCTAATTACATAATTAGAAGAGAAACAGGTCAGTATAACTTGAAACTACAAGTCCTTCAAAGAATGTTGATTTGGTGGCTTAAGATCCTACAAATGCCCGAACACAGATTCCCTAAGATATGCTACGAAAAACTTTTATATTTAAACAATAGAACCGAAGGCATATATTCAAGTGAAAAACAGATGAAATACAACTGGACAAGAAATCTTCAAGTTATGTTAACGGAAATACATTTAGATTGGGTCTGGAAGGAACAAAATCCGCTAATATTGAGGTCTGAAATGTCAAATATTATATACGCCTATACCCAAAAATTATACGATTTAGACACCCAAAGAATAAAATATTCTTCTTACAATGAAGACTTCAAATTATACAACACATCAATAAATTACTTAGAGAACAAAATTTCTATTACCAGTCTTCGAACAATTATTCAATTGCGTACTGCTAACAAATATGAAAGTAAACTTTACCTAAACGGCACTGCCCACAAGTTCACAAATGGCGAACTATGCACTCTGTGTAATAAATTTGAGTCTGACAGTCTAGCACACTTCCTATACAGATGCCCCATCTTCGAACCCATAAGAGAAGAATATATTAATAAATATACCCGACAGCATGATAACAATTTCCAAAATCACTGTTTGCTAGAAGAACTCACAACAAATAAAATATTTGACATACACAACTATATAAACTCTGCATTAAAGCTCAAGTTATTTATAATTAATAATTAGTACAATAATTATCTTCATTATAATAGCAATAATTCTAGAATTAATTAAATAAAAAAAAATCTTTAACCAAAATTAATAATTAAATAAATTTAAAAAAACAACAAAATAATTAAATAAATAAAAATATCACAAATAAAATTATTGTGTAACAAAAAAATATGTAAAAATTTAAATTTAAGTGCAATATTAACAAAGTTAGTGCAAAGTTCGCGAATGGCCTGTATATCTCATGTCATGTAAACCGCTGTAGAGCATAAGCAGTGCAAGTCAAGAATCCCCAAACAACAGCGAAAGAACGACTACAGATTTGCGCGTGAAAGAAATATATTATGAAAATATCGATTTGTTATCTGTTATACTATAGATATTTGCAATTTACATTATTATTTTCACTGTACTACTCTCTATTTGTAATAAGCTCAGCTTATGGTACAAATGATTTATTTATTTATTTGTTGGCGCGGTTTTGCATTGGTTTGACCTTCGGAATTGCAACAGGATTTAACTTACTTAAGAAGTTTTCGTTGAAGGTGTGACAACGTTTTTTAAGAATAATTTTTTATTGACAATTTTTGAAATATTACAATTTTCAAAATATAAAAACTTTTAGACATTAATTCCTAATGTGGGAAGTAAATGGTCGGGAATGCAGTCAATTTTCTTTATTTTCTACACTGCCAACGTTTCGACACCACTTGTGTCTTCTTCAAAGGCTAGTAGATGAACTTTAGATATTGTTAAGATAAGTGCATAACAAAGTTGCACCAATTAGATACATAAATTCTGGTACTACAGAATAGTCAAAAATAAATTTAAAACACGTCCACGAAAAAATACTCATGTTACATGGGCAAGCCAAAAATAGAGAATTCTCTATCTAGAAAATAAAGAAAATTGACTGCATTCCCGACCATTTACTTCCCACATCAACTTTCCAGTCGAATATTCATCTTTTCATTAATTCCTAATGTTTTACTTTATACAGTAAATGATATTTTCATATTTTTTACATAAATTTAAATTTCTCATGTAAGTAAAAGTAATTGTATTGTACGAATTATTTTATATAGAAAAAACTTGTAATTGTTATTCCATTAATGTAGCTCCTGATGATGACGTATGTGACGTCGAAACTAGTCGACTGAGAAATATAAATTATTAGTGACTGCATCCCAGAAATTTTTCTCCATTCCTCAAAAATAATTATAGTATAATACTTACAATTTAGTATTTCGGTATCTTGTAGTCCATGATCGTATAACATTTGTTACTACGTAAAATTTAAATGATTATGACATGACAGTAACAGTGACAATAGTAAAATATCGTTTATATCTTCTTCTACAGTGTAAATAAAATGACTAAAATATATTTGTGAGTAGTAGCAGTAGTAATAGTACTTATATATTAATATATTTGTATAGGTAATAAGTGAAAAGAATAAAGTAGGTATGGCGGGAGGTCTTGTGGTGGCCACGTCAGATTTTTTCGGAACATGTTAAAACTTCAACTGATATATGAGGAAACAACCACGCAATACAAAATTATATCTTTTCATTTCCATCATAAGTATGATATACTTTCATATGTCATTCATTATTACATTGTTTTAAATAATAGGAAACATAATTTAGAAAAGAAAAAAATTTCCAAATTGCAACAATCATAGAGAGTAGTTAAATTTTTTTTATGGATTTAGTTCAAATAGTTTGTTGATGCTTGAAAACTATTTAGGTAGTAATATTTATTCTGTTGATCATTTAACTTTAAACAGTTTATATTTCGTAGATAGGTAGGTAATAGGTATAATAAATCATTTATAAAATATTATTTTGTTAATTATGTAGTTTACTAATTAAATATAACATTACTTGCATTATTATTTAGATTCTAATCTTAATTTTCCATTTAAAACTCTGGAATAATTTATTATATTGTATTTAACTTGGAAAATACAAAATTTCAAACGAAACATGTTGTTAAAAATTTGTAGGTGATTCAATCACTAGCATATTTTGAAATCATATGCAACCCGTCATACATCTGGAAAAAGTTGGGCCGCTTTTCACAGCACGTTGGTAAGAAAGTGCACTCATCGTTAAAAGTAATAAGAACACAAATAATTATATAAAAAATGTTATATTAAAGTATTTCTTTCATTCAACATTTTCAATTCAAGTTCTCTTTTAATCGTTGCAACTTTATCTTCTCTTCTTCTATTTTAAAATTTAATAATTCTATTTCTTTGTCTGCATTTTTTTTTCTCGTTTAATATTTTTGCCTCGATATGTTTTTGATGTAATTTCAACATTTCTTCTTCAAATTCACACATTTTTTTAAATTTTTTCGTTTTTCTGAACCGGTTGTATAGTCAGGGACATGGACAGTGGCTGTCATAATTTTGCTGCTTGTCGACACAGGATTAGAAATAATATTAGGAGAGGAAATTAACGCTGTAGGAGTAGGATCAGTTTCAGGAACAATGCTGAAACACAGGATAAAATAAAGCAAATCGTACAAATATAATTTTTTAAAATTATGAATCATTTATTAAATACGCCTGCAGGGATAAAAAAAATATATTTTATTTTTTACAGTAAGTAAAATACTGCATTCCAACAAACTGGAGGTGTAGATATTTAAATTAAAAAATCTCTCGTGAACACCACATGACTTCCTTGTACGCCTATTAAACTATTCATACTTTTCTTAATAACTAAAATGTAGAATAATATAAAAATATAATAACCGTATTTGATTTATGCGGAAAATATCAAAAAATACATAGAGTAAAGTGAAAGTGCTCTTTTGGCACGGACGATCGCAACCAAAAATACACTCCGCGTCAAAAAAAGGGCCCACCTGAAATTGTGAAAAATCGACAAACTTAAAACACCTATAACTCAGCGAGTTTTCGATGAACTTTCGACTCCAAGAAAGTTCAAAGTGTCTACTTGAAAGGGATCCATTCAATTTTTGTTATAACCCCCTCTGCATCCCTGCAACCCTCCTATGAAAAAAAGTGTTTTCAGGGGAAAATTTTTTCAACATTGATGAAGTGCACGGACCCGATCTGCCCGCATGACAATAAAATTCAATCAATTCTCTGTAAATTTTTCGAAAAACGAAGTTCCTACGATGATTGGATAAAAAGTTATGCGAGTTTGAAAATTAAGTTACGTCTGAATTGATCAACAAATGCCGAGTAATGACTCAAAAACCTCAAAATGCAACTTAATATTTAAACTCGCATAACTTTTTATCCAATCATCGTAGGAACTTCGTTTTTCGACAAATTTACAGAGAATTGAATAAATTTTATTGTCATCTAGGCAGATCGGATCAAAAAATTTTCTAGTCCGTGTACATCGTCAAAGTTGAAAAAATTTCCCCCAAAAAACACTTTTTACCTTCCGCTGGTACCTGTAAAGGAAGGTATTGGAATCATGCAAAAAATCGGGTAGTGAGTTTTTAGTGGATGAGCACGAATTAGGGTCCTTACAACTAATTTTTGATAGTGTAACAAGTCCTAGTCATCACAATTAAGTAGGTGCGACGTCAGTCATTAGTTTAACAGGTCAGAGTTACCAAATAAATATAAATAAATATGTTTGTATTGCTAATACTAGTTTTGCTGACTAAGGACTTGTACATGAGTATAAATAAGATACAGATAGGGTAATAGGGAGTTCCAATTCAGTTGCGTTCCGATTCCAGTATGTGACAGCATAGAAATAAGGGTTAACGTAAGATGGTATTGTTATTATATTATTATTATTATTTATTAACTTATTAAATATACTTTTATACTTTTGTAACCTTTGAGTATTAATTGATACTAGTTTCCCAGTCTCGACAAGGACCCAACAACTTATTATTTGTACACCCAATTTGGGAGGTACATATTGGTGGCAACAGTGGAATCTGTTGTCAGCCCAATTAGGGTGTTACATATTGGTGGCAACGGTGGAATCTGTTGTCAGCCCAATTTGGGTGGTACATATTGGTGGCAGCGGTTTTGAGGATCTTTTGTCAGACCAGAATGGCCGATACACTTGTATTTGGTTTCACTCGCGAGAGACTAGTATTCCAGTTCAAATTGTAGTATTTATATCAAAATTTTAGTAAGAATTTATAGTATTCAATTTCAAAATTAGTGGTACTTGTGACAATCAAAATTTAAATGTGAGTTATGCAGGTGATTATTATTCTGGGTGTAAGGAATTGAACAATTGTTAAGTCAGAAAATTTCCATGTGTTATGGATATGGCAGTAAGTGAATTTAACGAGAAATATGAAGATATGTGGAAATATTTTGTTATTTTATTTTGAAACCGTAGACCTGGCACGACTGAGTGATTTAGATTAATTCAGATTTTTTTTTTTGAAATTGTTGATTTTTAAATTGTGTCTATGCTGTTACCACTGGCGGGACGTAAGGAATTGGGACTCATTTGGTAAGTGTAAAAATTTATGTTGTCACATATAAACACAATTTATTTTCAAAATTGAGTAAAAAATTAAAATTTTGTGTTTAAAAAAACCATACAAAAATTTTGCTTTGAATTTATCAATCATTAATTTGTTGTAACTTGAATTAATCGCGATCTTTAATTTATAACATTACAAAAATTTTATATTATGGAACTATGAAACACGTAACAACGATAAGACTAAGTTGCTGAGAACAGCAAAAATATTAACGCAACGACACAAAATGATGTAATCACACATGACAATGTAGAACAGACCGATGACGTAGAGAGAGATATGTCAAGAACTGCGAAAATGCAAGTATTTAAGGTAATACGTCATATCAGTGATCAAGATCTGATCAATCCCGGTCACGATTGGATGATAGAGCCTAAATATGAATAACAACAACGAGGGTAATAATTAAGATGACAATTGAAGTGACAGCCAAGCAACCGAGGTGTTTATGAAGAAACACGAAGGAATCGTGAGTACGTGAGTTAATACGAGGTAGTATTTTTTAAAGTTGTACACAGGGGTTGTGTGACAACAATATGTGGTAAATGATTCCACATGAGTCAGGAGAACTCAGCGCTGAAGTAAAATTTGCAAGAGAATTTTACTCTTAAATTCTGAAAAAACGCAAAGTAAACGTAATGTGATAGAGGAATTTAAATTAACGAAAACGGTATTATAGTTTTTTGGCGGTATAAAGCTAGTGTACAAGTTACAGGCGGGCCAATATAATACGTTAAAATTTGTGAAATTGTGCACAGATAGGTGTGACAATAAAGTTCGTAAATGGTTCGAGGGCTGCACGAAAAACGGAGTATTACTACCCAATTTAAAACGTTGTTTGCATTTAAAATTTTACTATTATTTCTTTTTATAAATTTTTAATTTTGAGCGTGTTTTTTATTGATTACTTTTGGATTTAAATTAAATGAATTTTGTGATATTTTTAAAGTTTAGTTGTTAAATGGAATCGGGCATAAGGAAGTAATAGATAGCTTAGTTAAAAGTTAATTTATTTTTGTTAGTGTTTTAAGAACGAGACCAGACACTAGCATCCAATATTGAGGCGAGACCCGACACAAGAGCCAATGCGGGACCACTCTCAGAGATGGAGTTCTGCAGAGCAACCAGATGGGTATATACCAAATCAAGGAAGGAGGAGTCCGGCTCATAACGATGCATCAAAGAAAACGTCTCCCTCAATGCAGAAAAAGTGTGAAGTGTTATGGTCCTAGGAGACACTAAGTGTAGTTTAAGGAAATTGTGCCCCCTTCAGGAAGTAAATTTCTGAAGCTGGGAGGTATGTAACAAGTCCTAGTCATCACAATTAAGTAGGTGCGACGTCAGTCATTAGTTTAACAGGTCAGAGTTACCAAATAAATATAAATAAATATGTTTGTATTGCTAATACTAATTTTGCTGACTAAGGACTTGTACATGAGTATAAATAAGATACAGATAGGGTAATAGGGAGTTCCAATTCAGTTGCGTTCCGATTCCAGTATGTGACAGCATAGAGATAAGGGTTAACGTAAGATGGTATTGTTATTATATTATTATTATTATTTATTAACTTATTAAATATACTTTTATACTTTTGTAACCTTTGAATATTAATTGATACTAGTTTCCCAGTCTCGACAAGGACCCAACAACTTATTATTTGTACACCCAATTTGGGAGGTACATATTGGTGGCAACAGTGGAATCTGTTGTCAGCCCAATTAGGGTGTTACATATTGGTGGCAACGGTGGAATCTGTTGTCAGCCCAATTTGGGTGGTACAATAGTTTCTCGATGATGTCTGTATGTATGTGTATGTGTGTGGTCCGGGCCGATGCCGTGTGTCGCATAACTCAAATACGAATTACCCAAAAAATTTGATATTTGGTATTTTACAATTGTATACGAATAGGAAGAGCTCATTAGATTTTGGTACAAATATCTTCACCGGAAGTGATATTTTTTGAAGATTGAAAAGATTAAGTGTCGAAAATTTCTATAAATTTAGATAAATATAGTATTTATTTGTAATAAGAATAAGAGGAAAAGTTATTTACAATTTACGTTACAAAAAAAATGTCTTTATCTGGTAGCATTAAAGAACTGCAGTAAAATTTAAAAAATCTGACGTGGACACCACATGACTTCCTTGTACGCCTTGTGTGTTCATACTTTTCTTAATAACTAAAATGTAAAATAATATTAAAAATTCTTTTAACTTATTATACTAATACTCACAAATATATTTTAGTCATTTTATTTAAACTGCAGAAGAAGATATAAAGCATATTTTACTATTGTCACTGTCATGTCATAATCATTTAAATTTTACGTAGTAACAAATGTTAATCGATCATGGACTACAAGATACCGAAATACTATAAATTATAAATATATACTTTAATTATTTTTAAATGATAGCAGATACAAAAATATTTATAAAATACCGATTGTAGGTAATAATCACATAATCTTTCATTTAAAATAAAAAAAATTGTCTAAAATTAAATATTTATCGAAATATTTTTAAAAAGTACTACTTCCGGTTTGTAGACTGAAACCAAAAATAGGAGGTGCACAACTAGATGCTATAACAGTCCTAAATACAAAATTTCAACTTTCTACGTCTAACCGTATTTGAGTTATGCGACACACATACGTCCGTACGTACGTACGTACGTACATACGTACGTACGTACAGACGTCACGTCGAAAGTAGTCATAATGGATTCAGAAAAGGTCAAAACGGATATTTCCGTCAAAATCTGAGAACCGAAATTTTTCGCGATTACAATACTTCCTTACTTCGTACAAGGAAGTAAAAATAAATTTATCAAATAAAACGTTGAAATCTTGTAATCCGTGTTCGGTTGATTTTTGTTTCTGCATAAAAAATATTGACAGATGAGACGTGTGACAAGTTGGCATACTAGCGCTATATAAGTCATAAGTAAGATATTAAATGTAGTAATTGAACGGAGGATGGCTTCAACACAGAAGAGTTCTCCTGTGAACGAATCTTTTGATTCAGGTGATGCAAATTTCTGTGTTTGAATATTTTAGATTTTTATTTGTATATTTTAAATGGGCACCGGATTGTACGTATACATTTCTGTTTAAAGTCTAGATATGGCGGAAGGTTGTGTGATGGCCACGTCAGATTTTTTTCATAGGGGAGTTGCATGGTGGCAGAGGGGGTTATGTCAAAAATTGCATGCATCGTTTTGAACTAGACACTTAGAACTTTCTTTTTGTCAAGAGTATGTCTGAATTGATCAACAAATGCCGAGTAATGACACAAAAACCTCAAAATGCAATTTAATTTTCAAACTCGCATAACTTTTTATCCAATCATCGTAGGAACTTCGTTTTTCGAATTTGCAGAGAATTGATTGAATTTTATTGTCATGTAGGCAGATCGGGTCGAACAAATTTTTTCTAGTCCGTGCACGTCATCAAAATTGAAAATGTTTTCTCCTGAAAACACTTTTTTTTCATAGGGAGGTTGCAGGGGTGCACAGGGGTTTATAACAAAAATTGAATGGATATCCTTAAAGTAGACACTTTGAACTTTCTTGGAGTCGAAAGTTCATCGAAATCGATCGAAAACTCGCTGAGTTATAGCGGTTTGAAATTTGACGATTTTTTCACAATTTCAGGTGGGCCCTTTTTTACGCGGAGTGTATTAGTCCGGTCGCCAAGCCATCTAACCTGGAAGTTGGGTACAACAAATATTTTATGATTGATTCTAGTAGTATTTGATATACTGAATCATAATATGACGGGTGCCAGACTGGCACCCCTGGGCAACTCCGAAAAATTCGAAAAAATCGCCCAAAAAATGGATTTTTTTGGTTTTTTGCCAATAACTACTAAACGGTTAGTTCTACGGTTAAGATTGTCCAGTGCATTTTTGTAGAGAACAAAATTTCAAAAAAAATGAAACTTTAAACTGCTCTCTTCGATTAACCGTTTCTGAGATACACGCGTTCAAAGTTTGAAACTTGAATTTTTTTTACTTTTTTCATTATTTTTGTGTTTAATGACCTGTACCTACTAAACAAATTAAAATTTGGATATTTGGTTTCTTTTATTAAATTCTGCAAACAATTCTCTATAAGATAGATTATTTTAATTTTTTTTGAAAGCCTTAGTTAAGCCAACATTTTAAGATTTTCTTCGAGAGAAACATGAATTTTTTTACTTTTTTCATAACTTTTGTGTTTAATGACCTGTAACTTCTAAACAAATTAAAATTTTGATATCCGGTTTCTTTTATTTAATTTTGCAATCAATTCTCTATAAGATAGATTGTATGAAATTTTTCTTCAAAGCCTTAGTTAAGCCAAAATTTTAAGATTTCCTTCGAGAGAAACTTGAATTTTTTTTACTTTTTTCATAAGTTTTGTGTTTAATGACCTGTAACTTCTAAACAAATTAAAATTTTGATATCCGCTTTATTTAATTAAATTCTGCAAACAATTCTCTATAGGATAGATTATATGAAATTTTTCTTGAAGGCCTTAGTTAAGCCAAAATTTTAAGATTTTCTTCGAGAGAAACTTGAAATTTTTTTACTCTTTTCATAATTTTTGTGTTTAATGACCTGTAACTTCTAAACAAATTAAAATTTTGATATCCGGTTTCTTTTATTAAATTCTGCAAACAATTCTCTATAAGATAGATTGTATGAAATTTTTCTTGAAGGCCTTAGTTAAGCCAAAATTTTAAGATTTTCTTCGAGAGAAACTTGAATTTTTTTTACTTTTTTCATAAGTTTTGTGTTTAATGACCTGTAATTTCTAAACAAATTAAAATTTTTATATCCGGTTTCTTTTATTAAATTCTGCAAACAATTTTTATGTAAGATACATTGTACTATATTTTTTAAAAGGCCTCTAATAATCCAAAATTTAATTATTTTCTCCGAGAGAAAATTGTAAAATTTTAGACTTTTAAAAGTTTCTTTTGTTTAATAAACTTTAATTTCTGAACGGTTCAAGATATCGACTTCCGGTTTCCGGCATTGGATTCCTCAGACATTTTTATGTAAGATACATAGTATTTTTTTAAAGTGCCTTTAATAAGCCGAAATTTAAATATTTTTTCCAAGAGAAAATTATAAAATTTTAGAATTCTTATAGTTCCTTGTGTTTAATCAATTCTAGTTTCTGAACGGATAAAGATATCGACTTCGGGTTTATTTTTTATGAAATCGTACAATAATGACTAACTTTAGCTCCGCTAAATCGTAGTAAAAAGTAAAACTTTAGTTCATAAATTATAAGTCATTAAACAAAAAATATGAAAAAGCTAAAAAAAATCAATATTCTCTGGAAGATAATCTTAAAATTTTGGCTTAACTAAGGCCTTCAAGAAACATTTCATACAATCTATCTTATAGAGAATTGCTTGCAGAATTTAATAAAAGAAACCGGATATCAAAATTTTAATTTGTTTAGAAGTTACAGGTCATTAAACACAAAAATTATGAAAAGAGTAAAAAAATTTCAAGTTTCTCTCGAAGAAAATCTTAAAATTTTGGCTTAACTAAGGCCTACAAGAAAAATTTCATATAATCTATCTTATAGAGAATTGTTTGTAGAATTTAATAAAAGAAACCGGATATCAAAATTTTAATTTATTTAGAAGTTACAGGTCATTAAACACAAAACTTATGGAAAAAGGAAAAAAATTTCAAGTTTTTCTCGAAGGAAATCTTAAAATTTTGGCTTAACTAAGGCCTTCAAGAAAAATTTCATACAATCTATCTTATAGAGAATTGTTTGAAAAATTTAATAAAAGAGACCAGATATAAATTTTTTAATTTGTTTAGAAAGTACAGGTCATTAAACACAAAAATTATGAAAAAAGTTAAAAAAAATTCAAGTTTCTCTCGAAGAAAATCTTAAAATTTTGGCTTAACTAAGGCCTTCAAGAAAAATTTCATACAATCTATCTTATAGAGAATTGTTTGCAAAATTTAATAAAAGAAACCGGATATCAAAATTTTAATTTGTTTAGAAGTTACAGGTCATTAAACACAAAAATTATGAAAAAAGTAAAAAAATTCAAGTTTCTCTCGAAGAAAATCTTAAAACTTTTGGCTTAACTAAGGCCTTCAAGAAACATTTCATACAATCTATCTTATAGAGAATTTTTTGCAGAATTTAATAAAAGAAACCGAATATCAAAATTTTAATTTGTTTAGAAGTTACAGGTCATTAAACACAAAAATAATGAAAAAAGTAAAAAAAAATCAAGTTTCAAAATTTGAACGCGTGTATCTCAGAAACGGTTAATCGAAGAGAGCAGTTCAAAGTTTCATTTTTTTGGAAATTTTGTTCTCTACAAAAATGTACTGGACAATCTTAACTGTAGAACTAACCGTTTAGTAGTTATTGGCAAATAACCAAAAAAATCCATTTTTTTGGGCGATTTTTTCGAATTTCCAGAAGTTGCCCAGGGGTGCCGGTCTGGCACCCGTCATATTATGATTCAGTATATCAAATACTACTAGAATCAATCATAAAATATTTGTTGTACCTAACTTCCAGGTTCAAGCCGATTTTCTCATTTGGCGACCGGACTATATAAGGTGATCAACAAGATGCAACATATGAGTCTCAAATATAAAATTCCAACTTTCTACGACATACCGTTTTTGAATAATGCGAAAAATACCAATTAGTGCCCCTTTGGCACGGACGATCGCAACCAATCATATGAGATGATCAACTAGATGCAACACGAGTCTCAAATACAAAATTTTAACTTTTTATGACATACCGTTTTTGAATAATGCGAAAAAATACCAAATAGTGCCCTTTGGCACGCACGATCACAACCAAAATTAGGAGGTGCACAACTAGATGCTATAACAGTCCTAAATACAAAATTTCAACTTTCTACATCTAACCGTCCCAAGCAACCAAATGACGCGATTTTGACGTCGTAGCAATGTCAATTTAACGACGTCTAACTGACGATTATGCGTGGGTCGAATCGACGTCGGTTTATCAACGTTGCTTTGACGTCAATAAATTGACGTTGCTTCGACGGCGATAAATTGACTTTGCTTTGACGACGATAAATTGACGTTGCTTTGACGTTGATATAGTCGATATAGATTTGTGCTAAAAAAATAATTAGAATTAATTTATTTTTTAATTTATTATTACATTATGCATGAAAATAAACAAAAAACATTATTGTACACAGTACCTACTTATACATAATGAATTATTATATTATATATTCCCACAAGCACCACGGCACAGTTCATAAATACATTCATTGTAATGTTGAGATGTGCGTTTTTCACTCCACCTAAAAATATTAACATTATTAAATTTAAATCTAGACATAAATAAATAAAAACATATCGAACTGTAAAATATTTAATTAGATTTTTTTCAATTTAATCTCAGTTTAATCTCACGTTTCACTGAGATTAGCTTATTTACTTACCAAAAAATGTTTTTATGATTTCTAATGTATAGTTGTACCTAATATTCATCTGTTGGCTGTTGTTGCCCCTGCATATTTTCCACTTTTATTCATCCAACATGAGGGCACAACAGCAATGTCGTCTGTTTCAATAAATCGCACGACAATGTACGGCATAAAATTTCTAAAAGTAAAATCAATAAATTACTTGAATGGGCGAATCCATAACAAATGAATTTATTGTCAGGGGGCAACTGTGAAACTGATATTTCATAATAACTTAAAATTTACTTGCCAACAACATACAAGTTTATATACCTTTGCAGTTTTATAGATATTCGGTATAATTAACATATTTAAATTAAAACAATAACTGTTTTGATCATAAATATGTCAAAATCGAGGTAAAAGTGAGGTTGGAATACTAGGCTGCCTCCTGGCTATGATTTCTTTATGCACTTACTTGTTTCAAAACTATTATGAATCACGATGCAGTTGCGCCTATATAGGAACTGCAAACTCAGAACACAAACAACAACAATACTGGAACTGACTGACACTTTGACAACGTGACTACTACTTATACTCTGATACCACTACCAACCACAGATCAAACAAGCGTGCCAACCTGCACACCGTAAATGCAACGCGTGTCACTAAATAATGGAACTATGGCTAGAGTTATAGATTATTTGTCAAATTGAATTATCTTTTTGTTAGTTTCTTTTCAATATCGGTCTTTAAATTTTAGTCGATGTATCGACGTTTGTACATCGTTAATTAAACGTCGCTAAATCGGCGTCGATTTATCGACTCTTTTATAACATTACCTTGACATCGCCAAATCGACGTCGAAATAATGACGTTGCTACAACGTTTACATGACGTCGCCATGTCAACGTCGAATGATCGACGTCGTATTGACCTAATTGTCGACATATCGACGTTGGTGCGGCGTTGCCTCGACGTCGTTTACTCGACGCGTCGATGTTGTGTTGCTTGTGGTATTTGAGTTATGCGACATACATACGTCCGGACGTACGTACAGACGTCACAACGAAACTAGTCATAATGGATTCAGAAAAGGTCAAAACGGATATTTCCGTCAAAATCTGAGAACCGAAATTTTTCACCCCCATTCTGCTAGCGGTGCCAACTCACAAAATAAAACAAAAAACCTATGGAAAATTATAGGCTAATTAAATGCCTCATCCCCCAATTTTAGGCTCTTTAATTTTTTTGCAATAAAAAGTTCCGCTAGCGGGAGGAATGCCAGCGGAACTTACGGTAGTAATAACAAAAACTTATTGGAACTTAGTTGATAATTAAAGGCTATTTATAGGCTCCACAATAGGGTCTTCCACGGTTTTTCAAAAACCTCAAAAATAAATTCTATAATAATAAAAAAGAATATTTACAATAATTTTTCTGTCGAGATAAGTCGATGTGACGAGCAAACGCGATTATAAAATGAACGGAGTTTGAAAAGGTCCCGAAAGACCGCCATGTTGATGTGACGTCACTACGCACGTTGGCGCTCAGCCGCAGTATTGTTTGCAATGGAGCCACCGACAGAAATGTCGGTTTTGCCGAAAAAAGCGGCAAATAAGTATTGCATAGTGCCTGGGTGCAACAGCAGCAGTCATCGTGAGCCGACTAAGTTGTTTATAAACGTGCCAACTGGAGTTATTCGGCAAAAGTGGCTCCAGCAAATCCGACGTGATACCGCGAGTGTCTATTTGACGTCTCACTTATATTGTTGTGAAGACCATTTCAATATAAGTACAAAATTTACTGTTATTTTCAATCATTTATCGACGAAAATCGATCGACATATACTTAATATTGGCTGTCATTGTTGGAAACTACATAACCTCAAAATAGATTTGAGGAGTCCAGTTCACAAAAACACTTTTCATACAGCTAATATTTGTTTAAACTACTCTTAAATTGTGTAAAATATGCTTTTTCCAAAAATCGCCTCATTATAAATAGATCTTTTATGTTTATTGTAAACATAAAAATGAAATTGATGGTAATTTAAATCAAGTTTAAATGTTGAACACTTTGTTCCTAGTTAAACAAAAAACATGTTTAGACAATAGTTTCAACAAACTGTTCATTGTAGAATTTTGTTCAGATGATAAAAATAATTCTAATTTTGAAATTTTGCACAAAAATTCGTATGAGATCTAGTACAAATTGCACAAGGTTCTACAGTATTTCATTTTTTCTTACAGCTTGAAGAGAATTTGGAAAATTTTATGCGGATAAAATTAGATCCTACTGCAAAAGCTGCGTTGAAAAACTCACTTTTTGAGAAAAAGTCGGCAACCATTAACACGGAACCTTTGGCAGATTATCTGACTGCCCATTTACCACCCCTTTACCAACCCGTCGATACTTATTTTGGGTTAGATTGGATTGTGAGTCGATTTAATCGACGACTCGTATCTCTCATGCACTGACTGCCGGTCGCCAACATGCGTAATGACGTCACAGCGGCGCTCAGCCAATAACAGCGTTTCGTCGGTCACGTGACAAAGTTTGAAAGATTTACGATATTTAATGCTGTTTATTGACTTGTTGCAATGAAAAAAAAAGTTTTTTCTATATGGGATGATATATTATAGGTTATGAATTTTACGTTAAGACACAAAAAGACTATATTAATTTTTTTCAGGAAGACCCTATTGACGTCTCACTATCCCAGTTGGACATTGTCCCCGACTTACAGCTCACTGTAGTCCCAAAGGTGCGCGCAGCGCAAGTTGGAGGCGCTCGAGTTATCTTTTAAAGTGCGCCGCAGGCTAACCTAAAACCATGGATATCTGACGTCACTATCCCAGTTGGACCTTGTCCCCGACTAATGGCTCACTGTCACAGTATAATAGGAGCTACAGTAGTCTCACTCCGCGAAATTGGTGAAGCAAAATTTTCCTCGTGCAGGTACGCGGCGCATGTGCGCATATCGGGATTTAAAAGAACTAACCTCATCCGCGGCGAAATTGAAATGTACACTGACAGATAGAAATTTTGACACTTAACCTCATATTATGTATTTTTGATTGAAATGAAATTAAAACAACCTCCAACCATTTATGTATTAATTTATTATTATTCTAGAGGAGATACACCATTTACAGGATAGAATAATATTACAGAAAATAAATGTATATATTTATTGAACGAGAAAAAAAGATTGATACAAATTTTCGGAACTCATAATTTTAAAGAAATTATTTTTCTACTTTCGTTAGGAAATTTTTTCTATTGTAGGCGCCGGGAATGGATTGCCATTATTGGTTCAGGTGTTCTGGTGAAAATGCAAGAGTGTGTCAACTACATTTCGAAGTTTGTTATTTTAAAACTGAAAAAAGAAATAGACTCACCAATGACGCATTCCCTACTTTATTTCTAAGAGATGAAGCTGAAGAACAAGATGCTGTGGCTGATGAACAGCATGGAGTTGTTATCGAGGAATCTGTAGCATCTACTTCATTTGCAGGAGGTAATGTTAATAATATAATAATTGATGAATATATTGTAGATGCTGAAGTACACCACACAGCTGAAAAGTCTTCACAAACTCCAGCAATATTGTCCGCTAATATTCCAAGGGAAACTCGTTTGCATGAGCAGATTAAAAATTTAAAACAAGTAATAAGACGAGCAGAAAATAAAGAGTCTCAGGAAATAGTAGCACGCGATATTGTATCTGATGAGGAATTTATTAAATTTTGTGAAAGGAGTTTTAATGAGGGTACAGCAAATTTGTTTACAATGCAGCTGGAGTTATCTAGGAAGAAGGCACATGGTCACAGGTATACAGAGAACTTTAAGCAATTTTCTTTAAGTATTTTCTTCTTATACACTTAAGTGTATAGATTCTTGTCTAAAACTTTACATTTACCATCTAAAGCCACTTTGTGTAGAATAACAAGTAACTGGAATATAAGGGCAGGTATTAACAATTTTCTTTTTTCCGCAATTTTAATGAAATTTAATAGGATGAATGATGAAGCCAAAGACTGTGTTTTATGTGTAGATGAAATGTCTTTAAAAACATTTTTATTTTATAATAGGCAGAGGGATGAGGTACTCGGCTTTCATGAATCAACAGAAAAATTATGTTCCCGCAACTAATGCATTGGTATTAATGGCTAGAGGAGTTCACTCTAATTGGAAGCAGCCAGTGGCAATGATCTTATTAGAAAATAATGTAATGTTAGTTATAATATGAATTTCTATATAAGAATATGTGTAATACAATTATATTTTTGTCTATTTTTTATGAATATGCATTTATTAATATTATTACAACAATAAATATCAAAAAAAATTATTTTCAACTATATTTTTGTCAAATAAACACGCAGCAAAACCAAAATTAATCTTAATCTTATTTCAAAAATTTCCAGTTTCACTGCTAATGAGTTAAAAACGCAGGTAGTTATCCATTTAATCTCATTTCACTTTTAATAAGATTATACATTTTGTATGTCCTAAATTTAAGTAAACGATCTTATTAGAAGTTTCAGAGAAAAGATATCTGTATTCTCTAATACTATAAGTAGATTAGTGTTTATGAATTTGTAAATGGGTTTTTCTGAGTAAATTTTAGCCACGTAGGCACTTACACATTATTGATATTCATAACAGAATGCAAATTAGTAAAATCAAATGTCTATTACCTAACGAAAGTAGAAAAATAATTTCTTTAAAATTATTAGTTCCGAAAATTTGTATCAATCTTTTTTTCTCGTTCAATAAATATATACATTTATTTTCTGTAATATTATTCTATCTTGTAAATGGTGTATCTCCTCTCGAATAATAATAAATTAATACATAAATGGTTGGAGGTTGTTTTAATTTCATTTCAATCAAAAATACATAATATGAGGTTAAGTGTCAAAATTTCTATCTGTCAGTGTACATTTCAATTTCGCCGCGGATGAGGTTAGTTCTTTTAAATCCCGATATGCGCACATGCGCCGCGTACCTGCGCGAGGAAAATTTTGCTTCAAGAGTGAAACTACTGTATTATAGTCCGTCCCAAACTTCTTTGCCGTTACGTCATACCTGTAGGTCGTATGAATCAATTTGAAATTATGGCGGGAAAGTTATATTTTGATAAAAAAATATTTTAAAACTATATTAGGTATGTGAATATTTGGAATAACTATATAAATGTAATAATAAATAAATACCTCTAGAACAGCTGACACGGGAATAAGAAATTCTCCCTTTTCTTTTTCAGCAGTAAAATATTGGTACAAATTCAAGACAATCTGAATTGTTTGTTTATTATTGCGTTTGCCGGGCATATTTATAAATATTATTATAAATATCTATATGTAAACAGCTAATGGATGCATAAAACAACGATATACCTATGTTAAATTATTTAATCACAGTGAAAATATATTTAATTTGTTTGACAGTTTCAAAATTGACAATACATATTTCATAAAACAATATGAAAAACAGCCTACTCAAATAACAAATTGCTGGTATATCAACAATATAATTATACGTTTTCTATTTCTTTCTTTTTCTACTTCATAATAAAAACAAAGAACAAAACTTCACGTAACAGTATCAATACTTCGCAAATTTCGAATGACATACGTGTTTCAACTAAATATATGACAGTAATAAGATAGAAAGAGTAAGACAATGTATTCTTTAGTTATTCTTGAAAATAAAATAATGACGTCACGGCAAAGAAGTTTGGGACGGACTTTACAAGTGCTACTTATATGAAATCATATAAAATATAAATAAAACAAAACTTCAAGTAATAACCCTAAGTTGATTCGGTACAACACAGCTCCACGAACGCATCACAAAACCATAAGACAACATACATGTAAAATTTGAATTGCCGCCGTTTCGGCTCGAATCAAAGTCTGTGTACGTAATTTCTGTGAATGTCAAGTTCGAGATGCCGGGTATTCGGGGTTTATAAAATCTGTTCAAAGTAAAGTTGTGTTTATAACTTCGTGTGTTGCATATTCGGATAAAATATAAGGCTGTGTTTATAGGTTTCGGTTAATATGGCAAGCCGTTTTACTTTTTAATAGCAAGCTTTTTAAATATAAAAATTAAACTAAATGTATTATTTAAAATTTGAAAAATTTATTTCTAAGAGCATTAATATTATGATACAACATAAAAATAATTAATTAAAATTATGTATCATGATAAAGTTTACTCTCAAAGTATAGAAATCATAGACGATTCAGCTCATTTATGATGATTTAATTTTATGTTACGACATAAATTAAATTAATTTTTATTATGTCATAACATAATTTTATTTCATTTTTCTTGAGAAACATTTACAATACTCTCTATTTTTTTTGTAACAAATAAAAATTGTAGTGTGCTAAAACATGTAAATCATACGTTAGTTTTATTTTCTCCAAATCTTATTCTGTCAGTATAAATAGTGCCGTTTTATTCTTATGAAGCACCTTATTTTATAATGTTATTTTAACTTATAGTTAAAAATTTACGTAATTAAAATTATGTACATAATGGAATTTCAATATATACATTTTAATTATGAACATACAAAAACCAGAATGATTAAAAATACGGTAGTCGATAATTTGAAATCGTCAAATGATTGTACATTAAAATATTATAGTGAATATGAGTTTTATAAACAATAATAATTTTACGAATTAAACTTTTATACAGACCATTAAAATGCGATATATTAAAATTATTAGTAGATATCATTATAATACATCAAATTATTTTTATGTAACAACATAATTTTAATGCATTGTAGTTTTATTTATGTTAAAAGTAAGTTTCTAGTGATGAATTTTTATTATGGCCATAATTTTAATTCAGCCAATTTTTATTATTTATAATATAATTTTAATTTTACCAATTTTTATTATGATAACATCATAATTTTAAATATATAACTTTTTATTATGATACTACATAATTTTAATTCTATCAATGTTTAAGTATTGAATTTTTATTATGTACATAATTTTAATTCTATCAATTTTTAAGTATTGAATTTTAATTATGTACATAATTTTAATTATATCAATTTTTAAGTATGGAATTTTTATTATGGCCATAATTTTAATTCTATCAATTATTATTATGTTACTACATAATTTTAATTCTATTAATTTTTATTATGATACTACATAATTTTAAATCTATCAATTTTTATTATGTTAGTACATAATTTTAATTCTACCAATTTTTATTATCATTCATCATAATATTAATTCCTTGTTAACCTGCAGTTGGCAATCCTGCAGAACTGCAGTACAGAATTAATATTATGATGAATGATAATAAAAATTGATAGAATTAAAATTATGTAGTAACATAATAAAAATTGATAGATTTAAAATTATGTAGCATCATAATAAAAATTAATAGAATTAAAATTATTTCTTTTAATTTTTATTATGATACTACATAATTTTGAATCTATCAATTTTTATTATGTTAGTACATAATTTTAATTCTACCAATTTTTATTATCATTCATCATAATATTAATTCCTTGTTAACCTGCCGTTGGCAAACCTGCAGAACTGCAGTACAGAATTAATATTATGATGAATGATAATAAGAATTGATAGAATTAAAATTATGTAGTAACATAATAAAAATTGATAGATTTAAAATTATGTAGTATCATAATAAAAATTAATAGAAATAAAATTAATTCTATTAATTTTTATTATGATACTACATAATTTTAAATCTATCAATTTTTATTATGTTACTACATAATTTTAATTCTACCAATTTTTATTATCATTCATCATAAAATTAATTCGTTGTTAACCTGCCGTTGGCAAACCTGCAGAACTGCAGTACAGAATTAATATTATGATGAATGATAATAAAAATTGATAGAATTAAAATTATGTAGTAACATAATAAAAATTGATCGATTTAAAATTATGTAGAATCATAATAAAAATTAATAGAATTAAAATTATGTAGAAACATAATAATAATTGATAGAATTAAAATTATGGCCATAATAAAAAATCCATACTTAAAAATTGATAGAATTAAAATTATGTACATAATAAAAATTCAATACTTAAAAATTGATTGAATTAAAATTATGTACATAATAAAAATTCAATACTTAAAAATTGATAGAATAAAAATTATGTACTATCATAATAAAAATTTATATAATTAAAATTATGATGTTATCATAATAAAAATTGGTAAACTTAAAATTATGTACTTACATAAAAATTGGCGGAATTAAAATTATGTACATAATAAAAATTCAAAACTTAAAAATTATGTTTATCATAATAAAAATACAATGAATTAAAGTTATCTGCACCAGTAATAAAAATTATACGAATTAAAATTATGTACATAAAAAAAATTACCAATTATTATTATTTAAAGACAATTCTAATTCCTAAGATTATTCTTATTATGTTATAATAATAAAAATGTACATTTATTTTTATGTTGAAGTATAATTTTAATGTATTGAAATACGATTATGGTGAAATACAATAATAATTATTTAAATTAAAATTATACTTTAACATAATTTTTATATACCAGCATAGAGTAAATAGAAATCAAATGAAAAAAAGAAATATAATATTTTTGTTGTGTTATAAAATTAATTCGTCTAAATTTTATTATGTTGTAACATAATAATATATCATTATTTTGTATTCTATTTTCTGGTCAATATGATTATTATTTGACTATTTTATATTAGACCTAATTTTCAATATACATTTAAAAAGTAAAATGGCGTGCCATAGGTTAACGTATAAGTTAGAGCGTTAAAAGACAGGTTTTATACATTCGGGATTTGTAAATTCGGATAAAATATAAAGCTGTGTTCATACATTTCGGGACACGAAAAAGTTAACGAAAAATAAGTTGAGTTTGTAAGTTCGGGATTTTAGCTGCTACTCCACATGTCCACATACATTATTATGCAAAGAAAATATTTTAATGAAAATAAAAATTTCAATAATACGAGGGGTCGTTTTTATATTCCCGGACTGGGCTGTTTAGAATTTTGATGCAATTTTTCATTATGCTGTTTTTTAATCACATATGCCTTGGTAACTTGTGTGGCAATTTACAAAACTATTGCAACATTATTAATTTTATTATCTGTCAGTTTGTGTCGTCGCGCGTTGTATATCTATCGAAATGAATAAAATCGAATACCGGGCTGTTATAAAATTCCTTACAAAACAAAGAAAAGCTCCAAAAATTATTCTTGAAGAAATGTTAGCTGTATACGGGGATGATTGCCCTTCTAAGTCAACTATTTACGAGTGGTCAAAATTGTATAAACATGGTCGAGAATCACTGGATGATGATCCTCGTCCAGGGCGCCCTGTTGACGGGATCACTTCAGCTGTTGTTGAAAAAACCAAGTGTTTGGTACTGGAGGATGCAAGACTAAAGAAGCGACAATTTGCAGTTAGCAATTAGAGTATTATGCAAACCTGATGCATCGCCTTAGAGATGCTATTAAAGTAAAGAGACGCGGAAAACTGACGCAAGGTCTTGTTGCTCCACGACAATGCACCAGTGCACAAGTCCAGACTTTCAAAAGCTGCTGTAGCTGATTGTGGCTTCGAAGAAATTGAACATCCGCCTTCTAGTCCAGATCTAGCACCCAGTGACTATTTTTTGTTCCCAAATCTCAAAAAAACACTAAGGGGGACAAAATTTAGGGACAATGACAAACTTATAGCAGCTGTTGAGGGCCATTTTGCGGAAAAACCAAATTAATATTTTTATACTGGATTAAAGATGTTATTGAAACGGTGTTATACCTGTATTCAAAAGCAGGGGAACTATATTGAAAAATATTTTGTTGTTGTTGCTCTAGTCTTTTGTTTTCATGCCTAGTCCGGGAATATAAAAACGACCCCTCGTATGACAGCTACTTTGACATTGACAGTACTTATTCCACGTATTATCAAGATGCCTAGCATGATAACTCCATTGTCATGTATTTCTCTATGTTGGCATTTCACCTCCACCAACCTGTATGTAGTACAGTACTTTCTTCCATAACAAAATTTCAATTTTTATAGAAATGTTACTTAGCCCCTTCATCCACTTGCCTCTTTAATTGTAGTATTTATTTTAAGGTTTGAATTATACTCAATTAATTTTGCTACCATTATGAGAAACAAAACAAACAACTACTAGTCAAAACCACGGTCAAAACACATTATTCAGTTCACAGTCAATTTCATTTGTGCTGCGTTGCTATCGGTCGTTGTAAGTTACGCATGTTCTGCGCAGTTTGGTGCTGGAACTTCTTGCTATTTGTAAATTTATTGCGTTTACGTTTGCGAGCAAAGCTGCAGGTAGTTAATCCAGCTGATTCGACTTTTCTAGTAAATCCTGCATCATCAGTTGACAAAATACAAGTGATATTTTCTACTCTTTTTTTGTGAAACCCTAGCGAGCGGCGCACCCCCGAAAACGTGCCTAGAAAAACAACTTAACCTCTCATGGAAAAACTAATGGTTGCAACTAGGTGGAATCGATCCGTTATTTTATTGCAAACAAAAAACCTAAATAAAATTTTTTGATCCGAGTGGCAGGAAATTTGTTATTAACAAAAAAGTTGTAACATTAAAACAAGATAAAAAATCTGACGTGGACACCACATGACTTCCTTGTACGCCTTGTGTGTTCATACTTTTCTTAATAACTAAAATGTAGAATAATATAAAAAATTATTTTAACTTATTATACTAGTATACTCACAAATATATTTTAGTCATTTTATTTTAATAATTGCTAATTGCCGAAAAAGCAACATTTTCTAGCTAGTCTGGAAGCTATATTATACAACATTTAATGTTGAAATTTTGTATAATAAATATTTAAGGTCAGATTTAGTGCGCTATAGGACGTTTTTATAATTTTTTGTGAACATATTTGATTAATATCAAATTCAAATAAGAACATTTCTTGATATAGGCAAATTTTCAACTAGTCTTGTAGCTGTATTTTTGCAGTAAATTTGTTCAAATTTTGTACACTATATATTAAACCATGTATAAAGTGCGCTATAGAACCAAATTTCAAATAATGCTTAAGATAATGAAGTAAATAATATTTAAATTTCACTATTTTTCAGTACAAGTTTTGGAGGGTTTATTATACTTTAAATCATAAATAATTGGAATTTATTCCTTTCACTCGATAATTCACACTTTTATGAACAGATTTTATATTATAAAGTGCTAATTTTTATAACAATATTAACAATATTTTACTTTTAAAAACTACTAGAAATCATGAAATTCAGTTCACACTTTCCTCGTAAGATAGCGTGCCTAGTTCACTGTTAGAGCGAGCAGTGGCTTATATTTTCATTGGTTCACTCTGTATAGTGGCAAGGGGGTCTGAGGAAGGGGGCTGCGGAAGTCTGGTACTATTCAAATGAGGAGTAAGTTGTGGTTTTACAGAATTAATAAATAGTAGTGCGTTTTGTAGAAGATTTAAAATTTTTAATATTTTAGTTACTAATGTTGTGTTGATTTAGTTTATTTAAATTATTAACCTTGTCTCGTGTAGTACAATGAGCAAGTAAAATTTACGAAAATAAGAAAAAGTATAAAAAATAAATTAAAAACAATCCGTACAGCTCAGGGTCCAATGTTATCATTATCCGGTTCATCCCTTTCTTTAATTTGTAATTACTGCTTTTCTTTGGGCCCTTTAGTTAATTCAAGAAGTTCAAATGTGAACAAACGTGTCTCGTATGTCTTACCGTTTCCGTGCAAGAAAACTAGGCCCCATTTGTGGGCCCCTAAAATTTTCGACACTTTGTGCATTTAAGTTACTAACTATAAGAGTTCAAATGTGGACAGACGAATTTCATATGTCTTACCGTTTCCGCGTAAGAAAAATTGGCCCCATTTGTGGGTCTCCAAAACTTTTGACACTTTGTGCACTTAACTTACTAAATACAAGGAGTTCAAATATGAAAAGACCAATATCGTATGTCCGTTTCCGCGTTAGAAAAATAGGTCCCATTATTTGTTCATTGATTGAGACAGGCACGTACACAAGGAGGTATACAAAGGATGTAACTTCAAATTATAAGACATTTGACCTTGAATATGAAACAAATTTCGCCTGTGGCGCATATTTCATTTCCATTCAATCTTTATTGTAATACGACTTATTACTCATTCTGTATATTCTCAAAATTATTGATATTTTTGGAAGTGAGTTTTGGGACCAAATTACAATTTTTCCTTGCGGGACTAAAAAAATGATGCCAGTCCGACCCTGGTGCAGCTACATTAAAATTACTTGAAAATACTTCAGATTTGGTCAATTTTATGTCATTTTCATTATTTTAATTATTTATGTTTGTAAAAATATAATAATATTAACAATTTAGGCTAATTTAAGACTGCCGTGTAAAATTAATCAAAACAAAAATATTTATTCCGTCACTCTGACAGTTGACAGATTTGAAATAGGGTACTTTACTATAGTAGCAAATTACTAATCCAGTCAATTATATTGAAAGGAGACCTCAAAAATGAGTTATTGCCATGAATAAAGTTTTCAAAATGTTAATAGTTCTTTAAATATTTTAGATTTTACGTATCGATACATCTACGTCACAGTAATGCGTTTTCACGTGTATTCTTACTTACAGTAATAAGGAAACTACCAAATTGTGTTCTATATATTTTGTAACATTTTAACATTTGATTTTACATGGAGAACATTTTAATTCCAGCCCCATTGTTTGAGAAAACTGCAGCTATATATACAACTTCGTCACACAAACTTTAAAAATAAATTATAGCTTTATTAAGAACAATTAAGGCTAATCAGTACTCTCAATCGCTTTCAAATAACATGAAAAAACTTTTTTAAAAAATGGTAAACTACCCTATTGTTATAATTTATTTATTGGATCATAAGAAGAAAACTAATCGAAAAAGAAATTAATAATCATTTTATTTTTCTTCCTATAGTAGGTACCTACCTACATTTTATCATAATTAAATGAAATACTTATTTTTTTATCTAATTTTTTTCTCTTGTACTCTGTAAACAACTCATATATGAAACATTTAATTTACATTTATCTCGTGACAGCAATGTTTAATATCAATATCTATTAAAAAAAACTCTACTATAAATTTAATTTTGTTTAACCTCTTAGTTAAAAAAATAATACCTTTAAAATCGTTCTACAAAACCTTACATAGGTAGGTACTTATTACCTAAAAAAGAAAATTTTAAATATGCTTCTCTGCTTGTCTGCTTCATTCTGCTATCCAAATCTCAAACTTTTACGAATACAGTATTGAGACCCGTCGACTCCGTTGCATGCGATAGTGGAAGGGGAAGTGTTTGAGCCCGCCCGCTCGCTTGTCTACTCCCTACCAGCCACCGCACGCTTCGGCCAAATTTCCCCTCGGTTTTTAGGCTGCCGGACCTTAAGTTGTTTTTCTAGGCACGTTTTCGGGGGTGCGCCGCTCGCCTACTATTCACAAAATTGACTAGGTGTATTACTGTCATTACTGTTCATCTTATTCAGTCGTATTTCAAACATTTTATAGGTTGAAAATTACACTATAACACTTTCAATAAATAAGGTAATTAAATCTACACCATTTTGTATAGGTACTTTTCGTAATTTAATTATGTACTTGCGGCAATCATCGTACACGTGCTACTCCAATCAAAACACGGGGGGTGGGGGGTTATAAATCGCTAACCAGGACGGGAAAAGGTCTACTATTATAGGTTTTTGGGTCGCTGAATCCGAATCCGGGGTCCATATCAAGTATTAAAAAATATTTTATAGCATTTTGACCATTATACAACGTATAACCCCCCTGGGAAGGAGGAACTAGCCCTAAATTTAAGAAAAACGCTATTGAATTTTATTTTTAAAACTTTTCATTATACAACCGGAATACTAACAACATTAAAAAATTTTGTTGTACAAAAAATATTTTCATCCCCCCCCAGGGATTTAAAATGGGTGTAAACTACCTCTAAATTGTAAAAAATTAAAAAGGACGTTATTATTCTTATAAATGTTAATAATAAATGTTGTTAATTTACAAAATATGGTATTCATTAGTTTTTATCCGTTTTTTAGGGGTAGTTTTTATTCCATTTTTTTAGGGGTAGTTTTTATTCCATAGGGGGTTAAAATATTTGTTTTTACTACAAGTAATGCTAATTTCATGATTGTTAAACAAAAAATGTCAATAAAGTTTTTTTTTAGTCGTTTACAATTTAGGGGTAGTTTACAGCCGTTTTCACCCCCTGGAGGGTGTAAATATTTTTTGTACAACAAATGTTGTTAGTATTTCGGTTGTATAATGAAAAATTTCAAAAAGAAAATTCAATAGCGTTTTTTTAGATTTTTTATAATTTAGGGGTAGTTCTTCCCTCCAGGGGGGTGAATACGTTGTATAATGGTCAAAATGCTATAAAATATTTTTAAATTTAAAAAAAAATTTTTAGCTTTACTTACAAAATATTGCAAATAACCCCTAAAAAGGGGTACTATTTGCTGATTTAAGGGTGTTCCCCTATTTTCCAGGTCATTTGGGCTCCGGATTCGGATTCAGCGACCCAAAAAACCTATAGTAGAACTTTTCCCGTCCTGGTTAGCGTCATCACACCATTTACCGCGTTTTGACTGGAGTATACAATCCATAACTTTTTATGCTCAACTTCCCAATCATGATTTGGAAACGAATAAAACATCAAGTCATGGATACGTTTTTCGATATTGGGGCAATCAGGCATACGACACGCTCAACCATTTCCATGATTTTTAACTGATTCACTCATTTTTCCACTTTTACGGTACCAAAACTTTAAAATAAGCCTTATTTATAGATTGACGCTCCGTTTACGCAACGCAAACGTTCCCGCTAACGCAAAACATGAACTAATTATATCAGATGGTATCATTCGAGGTATCATTTATAGTATTCCGTTCGCTTACCGCTAACGCACCCGTTAACGCAAAAGATGATCATGATTCATGTTTTGCGTTTGCGGTCGAACGGTAGCCAATCAAGTGCGTAACACAAAACAAAAATATTGTGACAGTCAAGTGACAGTGACAATGTGGTGTAGTAATTCAATTAATAAATAAATATTAGAATATCCTAGATGAATAAATTAAATGAGAAATGTAACCAATGAACAGAACAAATCGCGCCGAAAATGTCAAACCTGTGCGTCAAACAATGTAACATAACCTCTAAAACGCACGTCAATTTGCGTTTCTACTGGAAATTTATAAATTGATGTAAAAATATCTAACGTGAACAGAACGGGAACGTTTGCGTGGCGTAAACGCTAGCGCCAATCTATAAATCAGGCTTAAATTTTTGTGCTGTTACACGCTTCGAGCATATACTGTATATATATATATGCTCGAAGGTTACACGTATCACCTGTCATAATATACCGCCAAGAGCTTACGCTTCTCGCCGCGTCAATCCGTCAATCGTAGTTGTGTTGGCGTATTATTCGCGAAAAACGTAAATATAGACGGCAGTGTCGGCGAACGCCGTAATAGGGATAACATAGTACCAGTTGTCATTGTGTTTTGGTTTATCTCAATAATATAGAGTTTAATGTGTATTATATTTTATAGAGTGTCATTATAGGTTATTTCAGGAAATAATATTAAATTATTAACATTCTGTAGCACTTTTGCTTGATATACTAAAATATAACCTCAAACAAATCATCGACAAAGTATTGAAATTTAGGTATATTACTATGACTAGAAGCTTATAACTTGCCTTAAACTTTTGCCACATAAATATTTTTATTAAAAAACTAACAATAAAGTCCACACAATGAATTCATAAGAAAAAACAGACACAAATAACATTGTACTACTTAAACTGCGAATGTTTTATTAGCAAAATATATACTTATCACCAAATGTTGTAAGCTCGAACTCAAAACTATAAATGGGTAGGGTTTTCCCTCAGCTGCACAAACAATAATATTCAATTATAAATGTTATTTAACCGGTTAATATCATGAAAAACTTATAATGACAGGTACAGAAAATTTATTTGTTTTCTCTATTAAGGAGGGTTCATCCATTGGCCACCAGAGGTCAGCCACTTTGAATTTTTTCGCGAATATACGCCACATAAATATTTGTATTAAAAAACTAACAATAAAGTCCACACAATGATTTCATAAAAAAACAGACACAAATAACATTGTACTACTTAAACCGCGAATGTTTTATTAGCCAAATATATACTTATCACCAAATGTTGTAAGCTCGAACTCAGAACTATAAATGGGTAGGGTTCTCCCTCAGCTGCACAAACAATAATATTCAATTATAAATGTTATTTAACCGGTTAATATCATGAAAAACTTATAATGACAGGTACAGAAAATTTATTTGTTTTCTCTATTAGGGAGGGTTCATCAATTGGCCACCAGAGGTCAGCCACTTTGAATTTTTTCGCGAATATACGCCAACCTGACATCAGCTGGCGCGTCCCGAGCGCCGCTCTAGCGGCGGCGCGCGACAATACGTCACTGGCAGATTTAAATCTGGCATTAGCGCCGGGTTGCAAAATCTCCTTATAAAATACGTCGTAATGTCGATTATTTTGAGATGTGGGTTCAGACCGATAAATTTGTCGATTTTCCGACGGATGAGCTTGAGTAAAGGGAAAAAGCTCGTGGAAAGTCATCATGTTTCGGATGTGCACGAAATAAAAACGGACAGTTCCAGCAAAATTAAAGGACCTGTTTTGCGAGAAACTCCTGGTGTATTGAGCACTAGGACAAAAACCAACCTGTATAAGCCGTCGATAGAGATATGTATAAAAATAATAAAATGTTAACAATTATTAAAAATCTGACGTGGCCATCACACAACCTTCCGCCATATCTAGACTTTAAACAGAAATGTATACGTACAATCCGGTGCCCATTTAAAATAATACAAATAAAAATCTAAAATATTCAAACACAGAAATTAGTATCACCTGAATAAAAAGATTCATTCACACGAAAACTCGGCTAAAGTGTAGAATAGGTGTTTAAAAGGAATTTCGTTTTTTTTGTTTCAATCGATTCATTCCTATTCTCTGTCGTAGAATAAAGCATGAATAAATTTTGCCGCGGAAGCAAGGATTTTGTTAGTTTTTAGGGTAAAATTTTTGACAACTGTCAACACTGGTTATGCTGAAAAATTAACAGATTAAACATGTGATTTAACGTTTTTATACATTTATGTAATAGAGATATCAATAAATAAATATATTTTTCACAGATATAAGGCTTTTTATTACTTGCTTTTCTTAGTTTTCGAAATTATTTGACATAAATACAATATTACATTTGTTTTAGATTAATATAAATTTCAATAGTGTTTGCCATGTTAAGGAGGTACACTCGGCATTTGAAATAATGAGAGAGTTTAATGAAACTTTGCAAAATTAATCAAAACATTGTAAAAATGTTACCTGAATTTTTTCATAATTTTTCACCACGTAGATTATCCAAAAATAAATATTAAAAAACTACATTTTACATGGCCTCTTATGGGACTACTTTTAAATCAACGTAAAAAGCATTTAAGGAAATGAGAGAAAATTCCAATTGCTTTTTTAAAACGTACATTATTATCTCATAGACCGGATAAAAGTAATACAAGCATCATTTACCACGTAATTAACAAGATTTCTTAATCGAAAGACTGACGCGTTTATGCCTACAGGAGAATATTGGCGAGAACATAATATAGACGCGGCAACGTTGAAAAGCCCGAAATTTGAATTTAACCTGGAAAAAAACATTATCTATCTATAATCACAAGTTATTCACAAGAATGAAAGGTAATATGCACAAATGAAAATAAATAATTCATACCCAACGATTTAAATGAAATTTCAAGTGCAGAATTCTCTTCACATTCCATTTTTACTATCTGTCAGATTGACATCTGAACGTGAAAAATGACATGTACAGCACAGCGTTGCTGTAGTTTACACTGGTATTTAGCCGAATGAAATCTTATAAAATAAACAATTTTTAAATAACAAAAATTAATAATATTCTTAATTAATTAATTTAAATCTCATTTTATTAGAAAAAATTCAAATAGACTGCGTTTACATACAATAAAAAATGTTTATTTTTATTTTTTATAAGTTGGAACCCTGATATGAAATACATTGCGAGTATAGGAGATGCCCCTAACCCCCCACCACTCGAGTGTACCTCCTTAAAAACATGGATAAAAAATCTGATGTGGCCAGCACACGACCTCCCGCCTTAACACTGTAATTTATGTGAATTTGGTTTTAGTTTCTTAAATTATAATTATAATTATGCAATAAATTTACAAACTTTTTGAAAATAATTTTATAGCTCTTAGTTCTTTAATTAGCTCTTTATAGATAAAAATTTAACTTTATTATTACCATATTACATTATGTTCAGTTAATAATATTTACATTTCTTTTAAAATGACGCCACAAACATTTCAGAAATTGTGTATACGTCTGTTCATCTGTCACATTGACATATTCATTTTTGTTTTTAATTTTTTTCCTATATTGTGATTTAAAAATCGTGGTAGGTAAAATTATATATCTTTGAAAAATAATTTTCCTTTATTGCTACGATATATAGACAAGATGTTAAATAAATATTGTAAGATATAATTTGTTCTTTGAAATGTCGTATGACAAATTGTAACTATTGCAGAATTTTCTATATTTTTTGCAAAAAATGTTAAAATGCTTCAAGAAAATACCATTTCCGGTTGGCAGATTTTTACCAAAATCTAATCAGCTCTTCATTAACATATACAAATATGTAATGCAAAATATTAGAATTTTATGTTCAATAGAATTTGAGATAATGAATAAGAACGAAAGAACATAGTAGGCACACATACAGACTTTCATACACACACACACACACACACACACACACACACACACACACACACACACACACACACACACACACACACAGACATCATCGTGAAAATAGTCAAAATAGGTTCTAAAGGTGCTAAAACGTGCTTATTGACAAAAATCTCGACATCGAATTTTTTCACGATCCCTATACCTCTCTAGGCGAGAAGTAAAAAAATCTGTTGTGGCCAGCACATAACCTCTCGCCTTGACACTGTAATATGTGAATTTGGTTTTTGTTAGGCTACTTTTTGTAATTTTTTTTATAGTTCTTCAAGCAACGTACCGATTCCGATTGACATTGAAATCAAATTAGCTCTTTGTGGATACAATTTTTATTTTATTATTACCATATTACATTATATCCAGTTAATAATGAATCGATGATGCTTCTTGACTGGATACCTTTAATGGAAGGATAAAAACTTACTGGAATTCAGTCAGTTTTTTATTAATTAAATTTCAGCTTCTAGGTACCTTACTAAGTTTCAAATCCAGTTATTAATATATTTATACATTTCTTTATAAATGGTGCAACCAAAATTTCAGAAACTGTGTATACATCTGTTCATCTGTCACATTGACATATTCATTTTTGTTTTTAATTTTTTTCCTATATTGTGATTTACAAATCGTGGTAGGTAAAATTATATATCTTTGAAAAATAATTTTCCTTTATTGGTAAGAGATATAGACAAGATGGTAAATAAATATTGTAAGATATAATTTGTTCTTTGAAATGTCGTATGACAAATTGTAACTATCGTAGAATTTTCTATATTTTTTGCAAAAAATGTTAAAATGCTTCAAGAAAATACCATTTCCGGTTGGCAGATTTTTACCAAAATCTAATCAGCTCTTCATTAACATGTAGAAATATATAATGCAAAATATTAGAATTTTATGTTCAATAGAATTTGAGATAATGAATAAGAACGAAAGAGCATAGTAGGCACACATACAGACTTTCATACACACACACACACACACACACACACACACACACACACACACACACACACACACACACACACACACACACACACACACACACACACACACACACACACACACACACACACACACACACACACACACACACACACACACACACACACAAACACACACACAGACATCATCGTAAAAATAGTCAAAATAGGTTCTAAAGGTGCTAAAACGTGCTTATTGACAAAAATCTCGACATCGAATTTTTTCACGATCCCTATACCTCTCTAGGCGAGAGGTAAAAAGCGAGTTTGTGGGGCTCTAGTACGGTTTTATTAGCTTTGTTAGTGTAGCAAATACCAAAACCGAGTTTGTGGGGCTCTAGTACGGTTTTGTTAGCTTTGTGTAGTAAATACCAAAACCGAGTTTGTGGGGCTTTATTTTTAGCCATTTTGACACATTGAGGTTAACCAAAAAAATTTCATTTTCTTCAAAAAATCATGTTAAAAACACTCTTCCGCGGTCTAATTTTGCTTGTTTAGGTCATATTTAAGCATAATAAACAATCTCCTAAAATAAATTTTCTCTTAAACACCTATTCTACATTCCAGCCAATAATTCTAATCACTGCTAAGTATTCTAATTATAATTCAATAGAGTCGTTAGAAGTTTTTTCAAAATTAATTACGGACTTTGATAGTTTACAAATTTGTTCTGGAGGGCCATCGTTAATTAAATATCCCCATATTAATTCAAATGTTATAAAAAAGGATTTATTATCAAATAACTGGCGACATAAAAATTGCAAAATAATTTCCATTAACAATAAACAATGTTCTTCGTGTCGTCAGTTGCACAACACTTTATGGAAAAATAAATTAAATGGCTCAAATAGAAACAAATTAGAAAATATAAAGAAAATAAAACATAATTATCAGAGATCTCTTAAAAGGTACCTAAATTTTATTGCAAACATTTTTGGAAAAATAATATTAACATTTCTTCCCTTTACGTTTTTCGTAGATATAAGAATGAAAATAAAAAATTGACACTAGAAATTAATAAAGTCCGGACACAATATTCAAAATTAGACAGTATTGACAACAAAATTGAAAATTTACCACTTGCCCAAAAAATGTTAATTTTGGAATGCATTCAAATTGGAAAAACTACGACAAATAAGGGAAGACGATATACACATGACTGGTTGTTGCATTGTTTACTTTTACATATTAAAATCTCTACAACGTATAACTTTTGAAAAGACAACAATATTTTACCGCTCTGTAGTATAAAAACTGTGAGGAGATATTTGAAAAGAATAAATTTACAATGTGGGATAGATTCAATTTTTTTTATGGCTTTCAAAAAGAAATTAAATTCTAAATCAGCAATGCAAAGACATGGAGTTTTGATATTTGACGAAATACAAGTACGTTCCAGTATAAATGTTAATGTAGAAAATATGAAAATTGAGGGTGTAGAAGATTTAGGAATTAAAAGAAAAAAATCTAACGTGGACACCACATGACTTCCTTGTACGCCTTGTGTGTTCATACTTTTCTTAATAACTAAAATGTAAAATAATATTAAAAACTTATTATACTAGTATACTCACAAATATATTTTAGTCATTTTATTTAAACTGCAAAAGAAGATATAAAGCATATTTTACTATTGTCACTGTCATGTCATAATCATTTAAATTTTACGTAGTAACAAATGTTAATCGATCATGGACTACAAGATAAAGAAATACTAAATTAAAAATATATACTTTAATTATTCCTAAATGATACCAGATACAAAAATATTTATAAAATACCGATTTTAGGTAATAATCACATAATCTTTCATTTAAAATAAAAAAAATTGTCTTAAATTAAATATTTATCGAAATATTTAAAAAAAGTACTACTTCCGGTTTGTAGACTGAAACCAAAAATAGGAGGTGCACAACTAGATGCTATAAGTCCTAAATACAAAATTTCAACTTGACGTCTGTACGTACGTACGTACAGACGTCACGTCGAAACTAGTCATAATGGATTCAGAAAAGGTCAAAACGGATATTTCCGTCAAAATCTGAGAACCGAAATTTTTCGCGATTACAATACTTCCTTACTTCGTACAAGGAAGTAAAAACAAGATGGGGAAAGAAATTTAGTAGACCATGCTTTAGTTTTTATGTTTAGTTCTTTGGCAGACAATTATTCACAACCAGTAGCTGTTTATGGAGTTAAAGGAGCTATGCCTGGTGTTGTATTGGCAGAAGTTGACGGTATAATTTGTGATGGGGCAACAACTAATAGGAGAATGTGGACTGAGTTGGGCATATCTGGAGAGTTAGGAAATGTAAAAAATCTGACGTGGACACCACATGACTTCCTTGTACGCCTTGTTTGTTCATACTTTTCTTAATAACTAAAATGTAGAATAATATAAAAAATTCTTTTAACTTATTATACTAGTATACTCACAAATATATTTTAGTCATTTTATTTAAACTGTAGAAGAAGATATAAACGATATTTTACTATTGTCACTGCTACTGTCACTGTCATGTCATAATCATTTAAATTTTACGTAGTAACAAATGTTAATCGATCATGGACTACAAGATACAGAAATACTAAATTATAAATATATACTAATTAACGATCGATCTTTATAAAATTACTTTTTAAAAAAGAATTTTATTTGTCAACTACAAGATATGTTGCTTCTACAAAGCTTAACTACTGACTAACTTATTCTATCTATTCTAATTTACAAGAAAACTTATTATCTACGAGATTTAGGAATCTAGTTACAGCAGAGCATGTTTCTCACGGGGAGAAACATGCGACACAGCATAATTTTATCTATGTTGCATTTTTTCAATAATATAACTCCTCCCTTCTCAGAATGGAGCCCCTTCAGGTAGGCGGACATCATCATGTTGTGGCGGTAGGGTGAAGTTCTACGTTGAGTGTATAGATTCCTAATTCGTTTAAAAGCTATACAAATAATTATAATTAAAAGTCCAATATAAAGTATTAGTGTTCGTGCTAGGTTTGTTTATTTTTGTAAATTTATGATTAATTAAAAATTTAAATTGTTTTGTTATGATTACTTAACTTATAATAATTATAATTGGTATTGTTTGGGATTGTTTAATTAGTATTATTTGAAATCTGGTTGTTACAATAAATTGTTGGTTTTACAATTATAGACTTATCTTAGTAGTTAGTTTTTTGATTTTTGAAAAACATTTTCACTGAGATTTTCCTTTTTGAAATTATTTTCACTGATATGAACACGTAACACTTTCACTTGTGTTTTTTGATGACACTTTATCTTCTACAGGAATATGACGTTTGTACGCAGGGTTGTAATGAACATTTTGGAACACCGATACGATTTACTTGGAGCACAAATGTCATGTAGAGGTCCGATTTCATTGTTTTCAGATTGTTACGAACTCTGTTTTTAGTTTTGTGGATAATTAATGCAAATAATAGAATTTGAATTTCTTGGGAATAGTATTAAATAATTATTTATTGTTACAAGTCACAGAATTTTCGATATCTTGAGATATGTTTAATATTTCATTGTACGATGTTATTTTATTAGTCGATTAAATAGGTCTTTAATCAACCAAACATCTAGTTCGATTTTGCTATGTTAGATATCGTGAGTCGTGCCATTAATTGTTGTATAAATTGATAGTTCACACAATATGCCATGTTCTAATAGGTTTTGTTAATACTGAGTTCTGCTTGTGATAATAATAATTCTTTTTTTTTTTTTATTTTATTAAAGGATATATTTACAACTGGCCCTATGTGGGCCAACCAGCAAATTAGATAATTATATTACATCTCATGTGTGAGGTAAAATCCCTCTGGAGTTTCCTCTGTGTTTACAAAAAAAAAATTGTACTTTGTGCTATATGTATTATTATGTATTTTATACTATATGAATTTGAGATCTAGTGGTTTCGTTCTTTTCAGTCTTCTGGGATCGTCTTCGTTGTTTAATAGGTTGATTGCTAATTCATTTGGGTGTTCGTTTAGTTTGTTTTCGTACCTTGCAGCGTGTTTACGAATTTGTTCATGTACGTATTTGATGTTGAAATCTTTGTGTAGTGTATGGTTGTTAACATACCATGGGGGATTTATTATCATTCTTAACGTCTTGTTTTGGAATCTTTGAATTATGTTTATGTTTGATTTTTTAGCGCAGCCCCATAATTGTATACCATAAGTCCAGATGGGTATGATGATGGCTTTGTATAGCAGTAATTTGTTTTCGAGAGTTAATTGTGACTTGTGTCCTAGAAGCCAGTACATTTTTTTAACTTTAAAATCTAATTGCTTTCGTTTGGCTTTTAAATGTTTTTGCCATGTCAGTCTCTTTTCAAGATTCATTCCTAGGTATGTTACGTCTTCTTTTGTGTCTAGTTCTTTGCTATTTAGTTTTATTCGGGGGCATGTTACTTTTCTGTTGGTGAATACGACATGAGTTGATTTGTTTTCATTGATTTTCACTCTCCATTTGGAAGCCCATTTCTCGATTTCATTAAGAGATTCTTGTAACATTATTGATGCCTCCGCAGGATCATCGTGTGTTGCGACGATTGCTGTGTCATCCGCGTAAGTGGCCGTTGTAACGTTTTCTAAGCAGGGCATGTCGGCTGTGAATAGTTGGTACAAAACTGGGCCTAGTACGCTTCCTTGGGGTACGCCGGCTTTGATTTTGTATATTTTTGACTCTGCACCTTGGTGTGTTACATGAAAATAACGGTCGCTTAGGTACGACTGGACTAGCAGGTAGTATTGGTCCGGTAGGTTGTTTTTAATTTTGCACAGTAATCCAGGATGCCATACTCGGTCAAACGCCTGGCTTACGTCTATAAATGCTGCAGAGCTTATCTTTCCTACTTCTAAACTGTTTTCAATAACATTTACAATTCGGTTAACTTGTTGGGTTGTAGAGTGTAGTTCTCTGAATCCGAATTGGTGCGGTGGGATGAGATCTTCTTCTTCTATGATTATTTTCATTCTTTTTAATAGGAGCTTTTCGAATAATTTGGAGGGTTGAGGAAGTAGTGATATTGGTCTGTATGACGAGGCTTGGTGGACGGGTTTTCCAGGTTTATGGATGAGTATAATTTGAGCAAATTTCCATTGCACTGGGAAATACAGGACTCTCAGAATTGCGTTGTAAATTTGGGTTAGCAGGACGATGGTTTTCCTTGGAAGTTGTTTCAGTATTTTTGCATTTATGAAGTCATATCCCGGACATTTATTAAATAATAATTCGGTCCTGTGTATACAGTTATCATTACGTTCGTATCTTTAAAAATGTATTTTGATGTTATTAATTTTGTCGTTTATGCTTAATTGAATAAATTTAATTATCTTATTATAATTACTTAATTCGTTATTATAATTGGTATGGTTAGGGCTGGTTTGGTTAATTTTGTTATATTGCATGTTTAAATCGTCATACTGCGTATACAGTGGTGTTAGGTCATAATAGTGTACAAATGTATGTCTTGTCTTTTCTAATTTGTCTGGTCCAAGGTTTATTGGTAAAATTTCCAAATTTTCAGTAATGTCTATGTTGTCTGATCCGTGTGCGAATGCGAACAACTTGGAATATTTTTATTAGAATGAGTTTTCTTTTTAGGACGTTTAATATTTGAAAGATGGATATTTTCAGTAGTGTTGCCGTGTTTAGGTTTTATTTTAGCGGTTTTTAGATTTCGGTTTATCTGCTTGATTTCTTATATTTGTTTTTAGTTTTTTGCTGCTTTTGTTTATTTTTAACAAATATTTGATTTGGGATTTCGGGTAGTTCTTCTCGCGATTCGTTTTGTTTATCTATTACTTTATTTTTATTTTGATCAATCTTTTCATTAATTTTTTGATATAATAGTTGCATTTTGTTCTTATGGTCAGTGATGTAGTTATTTACAAGCTGTTGGTTTATTTCGATATTGAATGGGGAATTGGAGTCAATGTGTCCGGAAATAATTTCAGTAGGCTTTAATTTGGTTGTAGAATGGATAGTGTTATTGTATGCTAGTAGGGCGTAATTTACTTTGATTTCGATAGGTTCCAGTTTATACAAGTCCTGATTATTGAAAAGTCTAATGTGCTCGATTAGGGTCGAATGAAAACGTTCTACAATACCATTTGATTCTGGGTGTTGCGAACTAATGAAGTGGATTTTAATTTTGTGGGTTTCTAGTAGTTCTTGCAATACTGAGTTTTTAAATTCCAATCCATTATCCGATATTATTTGGTCTGGGATGGGGTGATGTGAAAAGAATTTAACCAGTTTATTTACTACTTCTATACCTTGACCTGAATTTAATTTATATGCTTGAGCATACTTTGAAAAGGAGTCTACTATAGTTAAGAATTTTGATTTTTCTAACGTGATACTGTCTATATGTACAATTTGGAAAGGTTTCACTGCAGTTGGAGTTATGTTGAATTTTAGTTTTAAAGGGTTTCTGTCATATTTTGTTACTTGACATATTTCGCATTGGTTTATGAAATTTTGAATAGACTTTCTTTGTTGTGGCCAGTAGTATAGTTGTTTTATGCGAGTTTCCGTTTCATCAATTCCTCTATGGTTTGATTTACTTTCGTGGTAATTTTGAATGAGTTGTGTGATTTCATCTTCATTTGTGACATCTAAAAGTTTTTTTGTGCATCTTATCATTTGTATCTCTGAATTTTTAAAGTATTTTTGTAATGTGGTACTAAATTTTTCATAAATAGGGGTTTCGAAGTAAATATAATATTTAACACGAGGGACTATGAATTCTTTGATGAAGTTAAGCATTTCGTTCTCGTAATTTTGTTTTTAAAATTGTACTAATATTCTTTGTTTGTTTTTGTGAAATTTTATTATTTTGGGATTTGAAGGATTATATTCAACTTCTGATATTATTATTTGGTTTTTTCCGTGGTTAACGGGGCACTCGGCTATTGGAATTCCTACTATAGGGTTCTCGATATTAGAATGCAATGCATAGTTGCGTCAGTATCGTCAGATGCGTTATCATTTATAATTTGGTTATCATTATTAGTTTCGACTATTAAAGACTGGGAATCCTCAAGATCTTTATTACTATTAGAATTTTGTAATTGTTTATTAAAATCATCAACGATTTTATATAATGCGGCCATGTTATCTGCTTCATTAATATTTAGGTTAGGATGTTTTAACTTAGGGTTTGGATAATTTCGGTATTCAGCTAACTGTTTATTTTTAAGAATTGATTTTGAATTTTGGATATCATTGCAAGATTGGAGATAGTGAAGTTTTGTTTTTGAAGATGGGGTTATCATTAAATCGTTATATATGTCGATAGTGGTTTTTAACAATTTCAAATTATCTATGCCTAATAACAAATCGAATTTGTCGTGAAAGTTAAACAGGTGATATTTTAGGCAAGAATTATTTTCTTGGTTTAAATTAAATAATTTTGAAACTGGTATTAGAGTACTAAATTGTTCTATGGAAGTGCCATGTGCTGTAGAAATTTTGAAAGGGTCTTTAAATATGGAATTCTTGTAAAATTTATTTGCAATTTCTGGATTTACAAAAGACTTCGTACTACCGGTGTCTATTAGTACTTTGAGATTATTTTCGGGTAGAATAATGAATGGTAGTGTGTTGTTGTAATTCGTAGAATTAAATAATTCTATGTTTGGAATATTTCCGAGGCGGTTTCGTATAAAAAATGATCGGTTTCGTTCTCTGTGTCTGCTGGGAATTCAAGTTCAACTTGTTGTTCTTGGTAATATGTGTTATCGTTATCAAGGTTGGTGTCAGGTTCGAGTTCGTTGTCACTGTATGTATCGCCGTTTATGTTAAATAATAAATTTTGATTACCACTGGATGGTCCAGGTCGTGGTTGATAAGTATTGTTAGTGGAAATGCTCATTGGTGTTGGTTTTGGGAAACTTTGGCTAGGAGTTGAATTTTGATTTTGCATTGTTATTGCTTTTGTATTAAATTGCGAATTTTGAGAGAAATTTTGATTTGATTGTGGATTTTGGTAATTATTTTTATAAAATGTTGCATTTGCATTAGGTTGCGCGTAATTAGTTAGATATAACGGTTTAGTTGAAACGAACTTTTGCATCTGTTTAGGAATGAGTTTATTATGATTGTTTGCTGATGGTTTAGCAGTTTTCTGTGCATTATCAAACTGAAAGTCATTTGTCAACATACTCATTGCGGAATTTAGATCTTTTGGATTTTTAGTACGCATGAGTTGTCCAATTGGTTCTTTTAAACCTTTTAATAATATGCGTAAGGCATAATTTTGAAAATATTTAATTAAAGTATATTTTTCAATAGCGGTGTTATGCGTAATATAACTAATTTGAAGATTTAATAAGTGTTGTACATTATTATAAAATTCGAATGGTGTTTCGTTTTGTGATTGTTTTAGTTCGGTTAATTCTATTGCTAGTGTCGGCATATTTGGACAATAAAGCTTCTTTTAAGTCTTTCCAATTACTAATGGTACAACTCGCGATATTTACTGCTGCGTCACCTTTAATCTTATATAATATTGTTGACATCAGATATTCATTTTGGAAATCAGTGACGTCTATTCTATTATAAAATTTGTTTACCAGTTTCTCGCATATTTCAAGAAATCGAGGTAAGAGTTCACGTTCTCCGTGAAACTCTGGTATCACGTCCAGGTACTCTTTCTTAAGTGATTAAAGGATCAATTTTTAATTTATTATTAAAAATTTGGAACAGTTCGTTTTCAGAATCTGAATTTAATTTTGAAATTAGATCTGAGTTTGAATTTGAACTGGAGTCAGAGTCGTAGCTTGTGTCTGAATTGTAACCTCTAAAAGACATAAAGGTACTCACAGTAAAATCAGTGTCTTCATGTCCGTTGAAGATCTGCTTCTGTGTGGGTGGATGTGCTTCCACGGATGTATCTTGATTTACGTTGCTTGGTTTCTACTTGTTGTCCGATATTCTCTCGGCCACGATGTCGGCTGCTACGGCGCTGATATGCTCTCAGCTGTGTTAGCGTCGACGTAGAAGTTTTTGATGCTGCGGTGCTGATGTCCTCTCAGCTGCTAGCGTCAGTTGATCGATTCGGTTCTTTGATTGCCGTTAAATCACTAATGTGAACCAGAACTATATTCGTTAGCACTGTTTAGCAATCCTACCGACTGCGCCAATTAACGATCGATCTTTATAAAATTACTTTTTAAAAAAGAATTATATTTGTCAACTACAAGATATGTTGCTTCTACAAAGCTTAACTACTGACTAACTTATTCTATCTATTCTAATTTACAAGAAAACTTATTATCTACGAGATTTAGGAATCTAGTTACAGCAGAGCATGTTTCTCACGGGGAGAAACATGCGACACAGCATAATTTTATCTATGTTGCATTTTTTCAATAATATAACTTACTTTAATTATTCTTAAATGATAGAAGATACAGAAAAATTTATAAAATACCGATTGTAGATAATAATCACATAATCTTTCATTTAAAATAAAAAAAATTGTCTAAAATTCATTATTTATCAAAATATTTTTAAAAAGTACTACTTCCGGTTTATAGATTGAAACCAAAAATAGGAGGTGCACAACTAGATGCTATAACAGTCCTAAATACAAAATTTCAGCTTTCTACGTCTAACCGTATTTGAGTTATGCGACACACATACGTCCGTACATACGTACATACGTCCGTACATACGTACGTACAGACGTCACGACGAAACTAGTCATAATGGATTCAGAAAGGGTCAAAACGGATATTTCCATCAAAATCTGAAAACCGAAATTTTTCGGGATTACAATACTTCCTTATTACTCCGTACAAGGAAGTAAAAACAGTTTTAATCACCCTTTACTGGACGATAAATAATTTTTTTGTATTTTCTGATGCACCTCATTTAGTGAAATGCATACGAAATAGAATAGAAATATTATATTAGGAACCCATGGAACCTAATCATTTTATTTACAAAACTAATAAATTACATTTTAGACTCCTGAAAGAATAATTTCGTCGGTACATTACAAAAACCTTTTTGATGAGGATAATAAATTACTTGGTAAAATGAAAGTCTGTCCTAAATTAACAATTATCATATTTATCCCAAATGCATGCTAAAAATGAGAGTTAAGTTAGCGACACAGGTATACGAAATATAGAATTAATTGTATTATAATTTTATAATTTACACTAACTTAAAATATTTTTGTATATTCATAGGTTTTTAGTAATTCTGTAGCCTAAGGATTAACTTTTTATAAAAACAGAGACCCAAAATTTTCAAATGCAGCTGCTACTATTCAGTTTACCAAAAGAATAAATGTAATGTTTGATGCTCTTAATAGAACATTTTCTGCAGAAGGAGTGCGACCAAATTCTATAGATTTAGAGGTGAAACACTGTTTTGATGTAGTTTAAAAAAAGTTATAATATTAAGTAATTTATTTTATAACACGAACCACGAACATACAAATTTCAGTTATTAAAAGAATGTTTATTGTGGTTCGATTCTTGGGAAAATATGGTAAAACAAAATCAAACCAATAAGACTCAATTTTTAACATCATCGACTGCTTCTGGACTTCGGGTTACATTGAAATCTACAATAGAAATTTCGGAATATCTACTAAATTCTTGTAATTTTAATTATGTTTTGACTGGAAAACTAAACCAGGATCCACTTGAGGTTAAATAATTTGAATTATGTTTACAATTTAAATTTTATATTTACATAAATTTATTTTATTTATCTATAAATTTTTTGGTACAATTCGCCAAGCGGGCTGTCAAAATGACCATCCAGTATACTTATCGTTTTTACAATTATATAAACTAATATCAGTATATAAGCTTATAAAACCGTCAATCTTTGGGAACTGCACACTTTTACCAGAAGAACAGAAACCATGTATTACAATTGAAGACATGAATAATATTTTTAATTCGCAAAAATTACAAAAACAGAATCATATACAAAATTTAAAAAATAAATTGAATGGGTATATGTTAGCGGGAGATATAGATCCAGATGAGATTTTTGATACTAGTTTAAATTCCAATGCACCTTCAGCATCAACATTAGATTGTTTGATTTATTACGTTTCAGGTTTTTTGTGTAAAAAATTTAAAAAAATTACTACGTGTGATTTATGTTTATCTTTCTTAGTAGTTGATGAAGTTAATGTTGAAATTCCTGAAGCAGAAATTACAAACTTAAAAACTTACGGATTTCTTACACATCCTAATATTAATATTTTTAATTTAATTAAATACATTGAAAATTATTTTGGATCTAATATTCAAAATTCTAGTGATATTTATAACGACACTATAAATTATGTATTAGATCATTGTCAGATTTCTTTTCCCTGTGAAATTCACAAATTTGATATTATATCTTCTATTATTCACTATTATTTATTATTGCGGATGAGGCAATATTGCAAACAAAAAAACCAAGAATTACGAGTAGTTAAAAAATCCCAAGAAAAGAAGAAAATGGCAAAATTGACAAACATTTATATTATAATAAAGTATACACTTATTCTAATTTTGGACAAAAAATACCAATCAGAAATTATTTAGTTTGCTAATTTTGTTCATAAATTTTATTACATTTAATGCTATTGTAACTTTTAAAAATTAGTTTTATGTTAAGACTGGGTTATGAGTACGAATGGTTGCCTGCTAACAGTAATTATTTTAATTTGTACCGCATTCATTAATGGTAATACTAAGAAAAATAATCATTAGATATATGATTTAACAAAAATGATATGTAGTGGGTCGATATATTTTCATAATAAATAGCATTAAATCAACATTAAATATTTGTGAAAAGTATTAAATTATCGAACTTATCACTATATAAACGTATGGAGCCACTAGATTATATTTTTTAATGAATTTAGGAAGTTAGACCATTAAGAAATATACTTTGATATTAAAATGCAATACAAAATACTATAAATGTAGTTTGAGTAGCTCTCAAGAGTAGAAAAAGTTCAGGCATTCTCTCATAGGTGGTCGATTGTCGCTTTTACATTTGGCGCTGAAGTTTTCGAATTTCAAGCTGCCATTGCCATTGTATTGTATATTTGTGTTAGAATATCGTTAAAAGCGCTATCATAGTTTTTCTTATATTTTGCACTTATTTGCTATAATTATTAATTTTGTCTTGTTTCGTTGTTTCATTGTATTGTTTTTATTTTGGTTTTATTAGTTATATTATATTGTTGTTGTTGATTTTATTCATTGTGTATTCGGGGTATTTGCCGTGTAATAATATAATTTGTAATTTGTTACAATGGGAAGAAAAGGTGTATGCCCTAATAAAGTGAAGAAGCGTATATAAAAAAAATTTGCTAAACAAAGATGGAATAAATCTATTTACATTATATTATTACAATATTAAAACCGCGCATTGAATCTCAACGAAAACAGACTCAAACATATTTGCTATGCAGAGTACCTACCTATACTTCTTTACTAATTCACATTTTCTATTTTTTAGAAAAATAATAGGAAATAAAAAATATTAAACGTACATCACATTCTTGTCAATAATTAAATGTTCGTCTAACTGTTATTCTAGGTCGGGAGACTGCCACCCACAAAACAATAAACATACGCTCATTCATTCATTGTTGTCAACAATTAGTGTCAAATACTTATGTTTTATGTATATCTGAGACAAATTAATATGAATATAGCTTTATTTTCAAATAATAAGAAATATAGGTACTATTCATGAGGTGGAGAATTAGGTGGTTCAACCCCTCCCACCGCCGAATCAATAACCAGAATTTGAATCGTATAAGATTACCAATAACAAAGATTTTTCGTTTACATATTTTATTTTTATAAACAAAATATATTTTGCATAGATACTCTGTAAGAAATAGCACGTATTTACTTGACGATGGGATTAAATAATTCAATTCTTTAAAAAGGGATTGAATATGAATTATGAAAATAATACCTGGAATCAAATTAAGAACATCAGTCTCTAAAAATACAGACTAAAGACGTATTTAATTCCCGGAAGAGCAAAAAAATATGTCTACATCTAAGATAATATTAATACTACCTAATCTTTTATTTTTTATATTCACATGTAAGTAGGTATTTATATTAATTTAGAAAATTCAAGACATTGGCAACTTGTAAAGGTTCATTTTTATACCTCTAAAAGGGAGGTAGGTAGGTACCTAATAGGCAAAGGCATCATGAAAAGAAATCGATGTCGAGATTATTGTCAGTCATTAACCACGTTTAGTACTCGTAGAACCTATTTTGACTATTTATCAAAAATTCTGCTGAACATAAAATTTTAATATTTTGTATTAGGTATACCTACGTTTATATATTTTTGCGAAGAGTTGATAAGATTTTAGTAAAAACCGAAAAGGCAAAAATCGTATAAAATAGAGCGATAATTACAATTTGACGTACGATACGTGAAAAATGAACCTACATTTTATAATAGGTACCTGTTTATTTGATATTTTTCTATATCTTCTACCTACAGCTACAACTAATGAAATAACGATTTTCTTTTATTTTACCTACTACGATTTGGAAATCAAAACATATAGGCTGCTTCAGATCACCCGTTCCCCCCGAATATCTCGCGAAAAACAAAACGGATTGAGAAACAAAAAAAAGTTCTATCGAATGGAACCAAATGAAAGTTCCCCCCTCACCATCTGGGGGAGGAGGGGGTTGTTTCGTTATCATAAATGGTAACCCCCAGTTTTATTACAGAATCGAATTCCGTGATCGTGATATAAAAAATGAAGTTTTGTCTGAAAAAATTTTTCGGTTCGCCAAAATTGACAACAATTCTCAAGAAAAAATATTTTTTTCTTGAGAATTGTTTTGTTTTTCGCGAGATATTCGGGGGGTACGGGTGATCTGAAGCACCCGGTAGAAAATTAATTTTAAAACAAAAGAAAATTAAATAATGTTATAACGATGTCATAATCACTGGCAGATAATAAGATACGTCTATAGTATAATGGGCAACTAGGGACGAAAGTGCCGTTTTTCCGACGAGTGCGGAGTTGGCAACACGAGCGAAGCGAGGGCTGCCACCGCACGAGTCGGGAGAACACTTTTGTCTCGAGATGCACATGTTATTTTTTTCAATACCTGCACCGAAAAGCAATTAGAAGTTGAAGAAAGGGATGAACCGAATGATGATAACATTGGAAAAATGTATAATAATTCCATAAAATAAATAAAAATAATATAAATAATCAATTTAGGAATCACGCATAAAGCGGGAGCCGCTACAAGCGCATGATTTCAAAAAAACTTTTAATATTTTTCTGTTGATATTATTTTTTATGATTCACTTCCAAACATATTCGTACACTATACAACGCTTACATAAATCAACGGGAAAGAACAATTATTTTATAAAACCCAAAGTCAACTAAATATAAGCGATAAAAAAATGTAATTATTGTATTGTTTAGGTACTTTATTTTTATATAAATTATATTCAATCAGAACTCGCAAAAATATATATTTGTAGAAAAATTTACAGCTAATTTATATAAAAATTGTGTTATAGTTTTATAGAATTTCATTGAAATTAAAATATTTTGCTTTATCAGTAAATAAGAAATTATTTTCTTTACTTCTAATGTACAATTTACATCAATCTAAAAATATAATTAAGACTATCTGGGTAAGTATGGATACCGAAATGAAAACACCGTTCATAAATTTGTGAAGCCGAATCAAGTTCTGTGTGCGATGCATTCGTTTTCGTTCCTATCTGGCTTTACACCCCTTGCCCCGTAACTATCCAACACAACAGTTCTCGCCGCGATCAAAGGTTCTCCCACTACTTGACTATTTGACTGTTTCCAGTGACATCTTTAAGAAAGTAGCTCTATACTAAGGTGGCCATGTGTTTTCATAGGCGGTTTTAAACTCTGGTTTGTTCAAAAATTGGCCACGTTTTTACATAGAGGGCTTGTAACGCAGTCTTAAGTAAGAAAAGTTATGTGTTAAATATAATTATGTAATAATTTAGTTTTATAATATTATGTTAATAAATTTATTAATAACAACTTAAACACTTAGGATCTTAAATGGCCAGTTTAAATAAATACAGCTATTTAAAATTGTACGAATATTTCTCTTATTAATGTTAAGGCCGTGAGCTTTGTCTCTGAATATTGATTAAAAAGTCAATAAGATTACTGCGCTCAAAAATATTACGCACGTGATTTATTTATAATGAAGACAAGATTAATAAAATGTAACCAATCGTTTTTATACAGGGTGTAACAGAAATAAGTGCTTTAATTTTAACCTGTAATGTCCCTCGACGAGAGAAATAATGTACCGTAATCAATTTTTTCCTAACTCTTCTAGTTTTTGAGTTAAAATTCTTCAAAGATTTGTCACAAATTTGATTACCCGCCTATGGAACACATCAACAATCAAATTAAAAAACAACAATTACCGACTGTCAAAACAAAAACACATGTTCACTATTTATTTAATTTATGCTGCGCTGTTCTTGTTATTCTGCGCAGTGATAGTGCTGGAACTGCCTGTTATTTGTTGCGCAGTTATTTTTGTTGTGCGCATTGCGCAATGCTGCAAGCTGCAATCAGCTGATTCGTGTGCGTGTGAGTGATTTAAAGAAAATCGCTGCTGGTAGTTGTTTTCCTTGATAGCGTGCGGGTTTTCGTTTGTCCAAATGTGTGTGTTGTGCATGTTGAAAATACCTTCTCTTGTAAATCCCGCCTCATCAATTGACAATACAAGTGATAAAAAATGTTGCTGCTCTTGTATTTTACCAATAGCCCATTCGCAAAATTGACGTCTACGAGGTGGATCTATATGTTTAACTCTGATGATTATAGGAACTCCCAATTAAAAAGTAGTACTTTTCTATACGCCGACATTTGTCAAATAGTTCGGATTCTAGTTTGATCCATACTTCTATTCAAAAACATAACATTGATGTGTTTAATTGGTGCGATGTGAATAAACTATTGGTAAATTGCGAGAAAACTGTCATTATGAATTTTCACAAACAATATCACAAATTATTATCAAGACAACTAATACGGAATCCCAATAATAATAAAAGTATATGCATTCTCGATAACAACAAACTATTGGGAGCACTTCTACAAGAAAATCTTAAATGGAATCTTCACACTGATTACTTATTAACAAAATTAAAATCACTTTGCTTTCTGTTTTGTAAATTACGTAACTATGTGTCGTGTGAAACACTTCGTATGCTATATTTTGGAAAATTTCAATCCATTATATCATATGGAATTATATTATGGGGCAATTCTAATTCAGCCAATAGAATTTTCGTCCTTATTATTAGAGAATTATAAGAACAATTGTCTTTGCACCTAGTAGAACTTCATGTAAATCAATATACAAAAAATTAAATATCTTAACAGTACCTTGTTTATATATATATATATATATATGAATGTTTAGTTTTTGCTAGAAACAACTTGGATTTATTTACTAATAACTCTGATATACACACGTATAATACAAGACAGGCAGATTTGTTGAGACTGCCTGCCTGTAATCTTATATCAACTCAAAAAAGCCCTATGTATAGCTGCATAAATTTATATAACAAACTGCCAAGTTCAATTAAAAATATATGTACAATCTCTAATTTTAAGTCACAATTAAAATTGTATCTTCTCAACAATTGTTTTTATAGTGTACAAGAATTTTTAAATATGTAAATGTCGATTATTCGTATTTGCATCATAATAATTGTTGATGTATTGTATGCACTGTATACTTATCAATGACTTGTCTTTCTTACTTTTTTGTAATGTTTTTTGTGTGAATAAATTATTATTATTATTATTATGTAATAAATGTTGTACTTTTTGTACATGGTATGGATGTAGATGTTGTTCTTTAAAATCCTCCAAACTGTCGTATGTGATACTCCGTGTTGTGATGATAGTCTCCGTGTACTGGTTCCAGGCTGCGCTTCAATGCCATCCAAAATAGCCTCTTCAACATGTTCAATGTGATGATGACGTTCCCTACCATGATCTTGAGCTGCAGGATTATACGATCCATAATCACGGAGATGTTGTACAACATTTACAAATGTGCGCACATGAGGCACACGACGATTTGGAAAACGTTCCATGTAAATTCGTTGGGCTTGTGCACCGTTTCCCAGAGCTTCACCATAGGTCAACACCAACACAATGTCTGTATATTCGTTATTTGTAAACGCAGGCATTTTGAAAGATTTTTATTTGTAATATCTGATTTATTACCAAAATATTACTTATGTCAAAACTTAATTGGAACAAGTGACACAACAATCAATTGACAATAACAATGATTTCATGGGTAATGCTACTGAAGTAAATAATTATGTGGAACGACTCGTCAATTTACGGGGTTGAAAAAATGCTTTTTAAAAATGCGATTTCTAAAAAAAAATTTACGGAACATTGTTCCTCACGACGAGTTACATTACTGGTTAAATTTAAAGCACTTATTTCTGTTACACCCTGTATACTACCTTTGTTTTGAAAATTGTTTATTTCAATATAAATAGAATAAATAATATATTTTTTATCTAGTAGTCCTATTCAAGAGCTTTGTCAAAAATTTGACATAATTCATTTAATGTCATCTAGTTAATCAAATATTCGATAGGTATCTCTACTGCATCATTCCACCCTCTCAAAGCTCACTAGAAAGTGACTTTTCATGACCACACTGACAGCTCAAGTGTCCCAACCTATCTTCTAGTAACCGTGGTTATGACCATACAATACATGGTGACAATTATTCTAACTACGTCCATGATACCATACCAAATTTGAACCCAATCGGTTACCGCCATTTTGTTTAAAGATGGCGGACTTATATTTTAGTATGCTGTATGCTCATGTCATAAGTTAGATCATAAGTTATAACCATTACAAATTTGAACCCAATCGGTGGAGTACATTTTGAGTTAGCTAGCCACCATTTTGTTTCAAGATGGCGGACTATCATTTTAATATACCTATGTTTCAAGACAGATTCTTAGCTACTACTGTTCCAAATTTGAACGCGCTTGCGCCCCCCACTCCCCTGAGAAATGAAATTTAAACCCAACCTGTTACCGCCAATTTTTTACTTCCCCGACCTATGTAATAGAGGGAAGTATTGTAATCGTGATTTTTTGACAGTTCGAGATTTTGGTGAATCTTTACGTTTTAGACCCTACTGAACCCAAAAAACATAATTTTAAAAAAAGTCGGTCTGTCGGTCTGTTAGTCTGTCGGTCTGTCTGGTGGATGTTGGATAACTTAAAAACGCGTTGGAATTTTGGACTGAAATTTTATATTTAAGATCTTGAGTCAAAATCTGACTTCAAGTTCGTTAATGAGCTTTATTCAACCAGTGGTACCAACTTTATAAACAAAACTTTTTTTATTTTTATCAAAATACTATCGTGTGTGGTATCAAATTAAAGCTCTCGGGGAAAAGAATTCTAGTAGACAAACAAAAATAACATTTAAAGGTCGTCAATTGTTTTTTTTATAAATTATTCAAATTATACCGAGTTTGGTGTCAATTTAAATCGCTCGGGGAGATAATTTTTGTAAAAATGTAAAAAATGACATTAATGCGATTTTCAATTGTTTCTCAAAAAATTATTCAATTTTTTTTATTCAACCAGTGGTACCAACTTTATAAACATAACTTATTTTATTTTTATTAAAATACTATCGTGTGTGGTATCAAATTAAAGCTTTCGGGGAAAATATTCTAGTAGAAAAATAAAAATAACATTTAACTGATCGTCAATTTTTTTATTATACATTATTCAAATTATACCGAGTTGGGTGTCAATTTAAAGCTCTCGGGGAGATAAGTTTAGTAAAAATGTAAAAAATGACATTTATGCGATAATCAATTATTGTTTCTCAAAAAATTATTCAAATTTGTTCAAGTGTATTATCAAATTAAAATTCTCTGGGAAAAAAATTAGTCGAAGAATCAATAACAACATTTAAACAATGGTCAGTTGTTTTTACTTCCCGCATTATATTCTATATGGATATAAGGTATTGTGACGGGTTAAAATTTTAGAGTGCCAGTTTTTAGTGAATAAGTATCAGATTTTTTTACATGGTATTTAAATTATGCCGAAGTTGGTATCAACTTAAATAGTTTGGAAAAAAAAGATAAATTTATTTAAATTTTGCTGAATAAAGCATAAAATTAACGACGTTATGAAAGTAAGTTATTAAAACTTATAGTCGGGGAAGTACTGTGGTGGACACAGCAGATTTTTTAGTATATAACATAGCCTATGTCACCCGGGGATAGTGTAGCTTCCCAACGGTGAAAGAATTTTTCAAATCGGTCCAGTAGTTTCGGAGCCTATTCAATGTAAACAAACAAACAATAAAATCTTTCCTTTTTATTATATTAGTACTACCGCCATTTTGTTTAAAGATGGCGGAATTATATTTTAGTATCTCATGTCATAAGTTAGATCATAAGTTATGACCATTACAAATTTAAACTCAATCGATGCAGTACATTTTGAGTTAGCTAGCCACCATTTTGTTTCAAGATGGCGGACTAACATTTTAATATACCTATGTTTCAAGACAGATTCTTAGCTATTACTGTACCAAATTTGAACGTGCTTGCCCCCACCCCTTTGAGAAATGAAATTTAAACCCAATCGGTTAGCGCCATTTTATGTTTTAAAAAAATATATAATATAGCCTATGTCACTCGGGGATAGTGTAGCTTCCCAACGGTGAAAGAATTTTTCAAATCGGTCCAGTAGTTTCGGAGCCTATTCAATTCAAACAAACAAATATTTCCTCTTTATTATATTAGTAAAGATAAATAGTGTAACGATTTAAGTAATTAATTGAATAGAATTACATAGAATGACATAATATTGACTATTTCCCACATATTAATAAATAAAACCAATCATTTGCTTCAATTTTTTAAATTCTGACTAATGACGTACAAAATATATCGACAAAAATTGTAAAAATTTACTACCATGTATAACAATTTTATTGATTTTGTATTGTTTTTAATTGAAATTAAACGTGTCAAATGAACCTTTTTGTGACATTTCTTACGATGAAATAAAAAATATATAAAATATAACGCCAAAAAATACAGTTACGTCAAAAACCTTAGTTTGGAACCAATTATTAATGAACTTGTGAAATAGTCCAAGCAACAGGGAGTTTATAACAGGCTTACCTGGAAATAATTAAAGAAGTTTTGAAAATTGGCAGTTTAATGTAGTATCATATCGCGAATAATATACTAAATTTGCGACCTCGAGGGACCGCCGCTCCCTCCACCAAATTGGAAAAATGGCGCATAAAATTGGTTTTTTGACAATATATCCATTCTAGTCACTCCTAGATAAAAATAGTTAATGTGTTAATTGTAGAGAATTAAATTCTCTACAACTTTTGTATTAAAACTTTTTTTGTAGAGTTAATAGTTTTAGAGTTATCTCTATGTAAATGAGAGCGTATTTCTTGACATTGCATAAATGTTCTCTTTTCAGCCGGAATTTTATTTGTTGACGACTAGTTATTAGTTAATTATTTGTCTTATACTTTGGTAGAAGTTTTTACAAATCATAATGATAAATAAATTATTTATTTGGGTATAGTTTTATGTTTTTATATATTAATACAATGTTTCGGGAAACTTTACGTTGTCTTCGTCCAGGTAATAAATGAATGTGTCAATTATTTTATGTATAATAGAGCTACTATGATCTAAATATTCAAAAAATTGATGCCTCTAACATTTATTGTCTGACGTCAGATATAAGCGCTAAGCATACATAACAGTTGTGCAGACGTTGTTTAGACAGTTTAGGTTTAGACATAGTTGATATTATACATTTAACATATGGACAACTTTCTGTTTAAATAAGCAAATAAAAATAATATGAAAATCGTTTAATTTCTTATTTTTCTCATGTTTTCAAAATACTGTAATAAATAGCAAAAATTTCGAGAATTAGAATAACGCAAAACAAAAGTAGATATTTAAAACCGTTGATTGGCGGCCATATTGAATTTCTATTTTAGAAATCCCTTTTCAAATGTTTTTATGACACCAAACACGGGATGATTCTGACAAATGTGTTCAAAATGGTGGCCGTTAATGGACGGCCATTTTGAATTTCTTTTTTCGAAAGTCATTTTCAAATGTTTTTATATATGATACCAAACACGAAATGACTCGGTGGTATGATTATTTGTGGGTGTGGGGGAGAGGTTCGTGCCCAAAATTTTGACAGAATGCGTTATCATCGGCGACGAGTCTATGTGCCAAGTTTCAGCTTGACTGGGTAGCAGGAAGAGGGTTAATTAGCCCTACAAAGCCCGCGCCCCAAAACAATCGAAGTTAATACTAAGATTACGTGGTTCCTCTCGGCGAAAATATTTTAATATCGACTTAACTAAGGCCTTAATAAAATTTTAAAATAATGTAATTTAAAGAAAAATGTTCAAAAAATCTAATGCTGCGAACCAAATTTTGATATTTTTATTTGTTTAGAAACGATAGTTGTTTAAACTTTATGAAAACTAATTAATACAAAATTTTGCTGTTTTCTCTCCCTGAAAATCCTCAAATTTTGACACAGCAAAGATTTTTTTTAAAATTTGAAAATTTTCAGTGTTATATAAAAATGTTCAAAGAGTTTAATTCTGGAAACCGGAAGTCTATATTATACTCCATTTAATAATAACAGCTGATTTAATATTATAAATAAAAATATTGTTTTCATTTTTCAGTTTTTTTTCAAAGAATATCTAAAAATTCTGAATTTATCGTGCCTCTTAGATATTTTTCAAATTATGTATCTTATATAAAAATGTGTGGAGAATCCAATGCTTGAAACAGAAATTCGATATCTTTATCCGTTAAAAAATAACAGTTGAAAAACGCAAAAATGAACGTTTTTTTCCTTATTATGTTTTTAAGAATAAACAAAAATTATTCCTTAACAAGAACAACTAGAAAGTTGAAAATTATATTTCTTATAGAAAAATAGGGGCGCCGCTATTTTCATCGAGTTGTTCCTCGATGAAACGAATGTATCTCATTTCAGACGTATCTTTGGATTTGATTTCGCGCAAAACTTTGATGTATTTGTCACCGATTAAATAGAAATCCATCGCGGACGGGTGCGTTCTTTCGTTTCATCGAGGAGTTACTCGATGCTCCTCGACCGGTGTGCCACAGGCATAAGAAATCGATTGCTGAAAACCGGAAGTCGATACTTTTGTTCGCTAAGAAACTACAGCCATTTTTGTGTGGTCAGACAAGGATACTACTTTATTTAAATTGATAGAAAATGCTCAAATTAATTTTCTCGATTTTCTCGAAAACTGTGCTACTTACGTAAAAACTGCATACAACATTTTTATAGAGAATTGTCCATTCTATCTATTTCAATAAAAAAAATTCTCGAAATATTCACTATTTACGAGATAAACTCTAAAAACAAAAAATGGCGGCCATTTTTTCAATATGGCGGAGGGAGCGGCGACTCCTCAAGGTCGCAAATTTAGTATATTATTCGGGATATGAAACTACACTTTCCTGCAAATTTGCAAAACTTCTCTAATTTTTTCCAGGTAGAACTACCTATTGCTTGGACTAAAAAGAAAGAAACTAAAATTTAAAATTTTGACACTCAAAGGTTAGTAAAAAAATTAAATGTCAAAATAAACAACCGTTTCGGCACAAAAAATTAGTCTTGATTTAAAAACACGAAAACCCATGAATAATTATTATAATCGGTCTGCAGCAGTATCAAATTTTGCTTACTCCGGCATTAGAAAATATTTAATAACAAAAATATTAGAACAATCCAACGTAAATTTATTAGTACATATTTTATGTCTGTTTATTTGGGAAATAGTCTAACAAAATATATCTCGGGTCTCATTATTTTGCAGGTAAAATTATTTCTTAAGATTGTTGCTTATAGGTAACATTCCTCGACAAATTGAATGATAAAATCCCTCGCCTTCAGCTCGGGATTTTGATCATGTCATTTGTCTCGAAATGTTACGAAGCAACAATCTTTTGAAAAAAATTTCCAGCAAAATAATGATCCCTTGATATATTACTATTGATTATTTTTGACGTTTCTTGTAACCAATGAAATGTTTTATTCTTTGTCACGTGTGCGCCTTTTAACCAATCCTGTTATTGTTATAGTGGGATTATTCCCGGGAATAATGATTAGTCGCTTTTGTTTGTTTGTCAACTGTCAAATAAATATTAATTTTTCAACGCGTTCAATAAAATGAGTGAAAAAATCGATTTAGTTCCTTTTCTGATTTTGTATTGAAAAAAATTACACAATAAATGAAGTAACTACAATACCAACGTTAGCATGTATTTTAAAAAATTGGGTAAACAATATGAAACGACAAAATGGAGATGATTACAAAGAAGCAGTGATTAAAACAATGTGGAATAAGACGGCAAAACTGCTTCAAGATCTTTACTATGATAAATATAATAGGTCGTTCGACCCTTTTAAAGATATTGAATTTAGAGATGCACGGAATGCACGAGATGCAAAAAGAAAAATGTTACAAAAAGATCCTCAAAAACATAAACAAAGTTCTGTCGCACTTTCAAATAGAGAAATACAAGAAATTTTTAACTGTTGGGATGAAAATACGCCAAACGGATTACAAAGAAAGTTTTTCCACGTTGCTTCATATGAACTTGCTTGGAGGGGTGGCGAAGCAACAAGATGTGTGACATACTATTTTAAGAAGGAGACTGATAATAAGGGTTTAGCTACAGGTCGAGTAGAATACAATCCCATATTTTCAAAAACTTCTCAAGGAGGAGCACAGAGGTGCGCGAACAGTAAATGGTTGACTCCGAATATAACAAATCCAGATATTTGCCCTGTTCGTCTGTATGAAAAACTCCTTAGTAAACGCACTGAAAATATTAAAATCGGTCGTATGTTTCTAACTCCGAATCCAGCTTGGCAAACTGTTGATTCTCCTTGGTATAAAAATCTTGCTGTTGAAATCAATTCAATATCAAAATGGATGAAAGAATCTGCAAATAAAGTTGGTTTAGACACAACAAATAAAAAAATTACAAATCATTCTGCCAGATCAAGTGCAGTAACTAACCTATCAAAGGCTGGTGTAGGCGAACAAGAGCTGATTAAAATCACAGGTCATAATTCCGCCAGTTCAATAAAACCGTATCTACAATTAAACCAAGAACATCATACATCTATTGTAAATAATTTAAGAGAACAGAACGAAATTCTTAACCTAACAAATAATATTGAGTCAACATCATCGTCTTCTACAGTAAACAGTGGAGCTCGAAATATTTTCAATAATTGCGTTTTTAACTGTACTAATTTAAATACTTAATTTTGTTAATTATGTTTCTTGTAATGTAAACTTTGTTAATTATGTTTATGTTTTAAGTTGTCACATTTTGTCTTTATTTTGCTGAAATTGGAGCATTAAGATACATCTATCGGATTCATTGAGCTTCGAAATACTAGGAGAAAAACGACTGGTTCGTCTGTTTGAATTAAATTTGTCAGTCAAAAAATAATCTAATTAAAAATAACTTGAGAGTTCGATAAATTAGATAATAATTCTCCAGATTCTTTCTCAAACTTGTTGCCATGTGGCAAGTGGCAATAGCCACTCGAGCCCTACGGCATCGATAAACAAGCTAAAGATAGGAATCTAGATGGTTAAGCTTGAAACACAGTTCGTAGCGCCCCTATATTTGCCGAGGAGAACTAAATTTGACGTGGGCATAGCTGGCTTGGATTTGTTATTCATATTTTTTACTTGTAAAATTATTGTAGTTCTCAAAAAAATAAGTAATACACATAATACCTTAAAAAACGTTTTATTAGTAAACAAATAATCATAATCTACATGGCACTTTCGAAATATAACACACAATAAGACACACAAATGTAAAGTAAGTAAATATAATAAAAAAGTATATTTACCAAATGTCATTCGGGATAATTTTTTAATTAATAACATAAAATTTTAAGATATTTACACACTCATAGCGAAGGCTGATATATTATGAATTTTCTTCCGAGTTGTAAGTTTCTCAATCTCGTATTCTTATTTTATTCATATATTTTCGTAAATCGTATCCATATGAATAATTCTAAAATTTAATAACGAAATGTTAATGTGCAGTTTTGTTATTTATAATAAATAATTACTTACAGTATCATTTGTAGTCAAAATGTGTTATCAAGTGAAGGAAATACTTGCACTAAGAAAATGTCAAAATTAAAAATGTAACATGAACAAAATTTATAACGCCTACTTTACAATTATTTCGCACTTTTGATAAAATAATTCTCTGTTTTACCGATAATTTATGAAAGAATGCCATCTATATTTGCCGAGGGGAACTACAAACTGTGTTTCAGCAAAGGCTACCTGAGATTCCGCCGGCTGCCCTACGGGCGCTCGTGACTATTGCCTGGCAACAAGTTTTCGAAAGATCTGTCAAATTATTTTCAATTTATTCTCACTCTCTTGTTATATTATTACTGATAAAATTTAAATTTGAATTTCCCGCAATATTTTATTTATATCTTGAAGTTTGCCATCTATCGTGCCCACGGTACTACTGTAAACTGTGTCTTTACGCATTACGTGACCTATCCTTTTGAATTTTAGTTGCGCACATGCTTCGGCATCATCCTGTCAGAGGAAGCGAGTACGATAGATACAACGTAAACTGTGTTGATTGAAACAACAAACTTGTGCGCAGTATCACTCTTTGTGACAATATAAAGAAAGGGCGGTAAATTTAAATTAGATAATTTACCACATCTTTTATTTATTTATTTATAATTTAAGGAGAAGTTTAATTAATTTAAAGACATTGTTAAATTTGAACAATTTAGTACGCAACATAAATGAACCATTTCAACAGAATCGTAAAAAAATCTTATAATTAAATTTGACATTTATACAAAGCTGTCAAAATACGCAATCATCACCAGGATTAGTATCTATTCACTTCACTTCCTGTCTCACTTAACACATGGTATTCTCGTTAAATCGCACTCACTACTTCCTACTTCTGACAGAATAGGTCTATAGTCGTAAATCACCAAATCACGTCAGAATTTTTTTCTGTAGTCTGTAGTGTTTAATTTACATACTTAGGTATGTCTATTGATTATTGCTCAATTAATGATTTATGCCATATAGGACTGTACTGTAATATTAGATATGAGTATGTCGGATTGTTGATTTATGCCTCGTTTTCATGTATCCGGAATCCGCAGATTTCTTGCGGAATAAAATGGCCGCCACGAATTCCGTCAGTAGTTAAATTATTTTTAACTTTCTGCGGAACTCCGCAAGTTTTGACGTTTAAACTGTCAGTTGTTATAACTTCAAATATATGTTTATTTATGTTGAATATGGAGATGGAATTCGTGGCGGTCATTTTATTCCGCAAGAAATCTGCGGATTCCGGATACATGAAAACGAGGCATTACTCGGAGAACATGAATTCTTGTGAATTGCAGACTAACTTGACTGACTTGACCTTGAACACAAAAACAAATTCGCCTGCGGCGCATTTTCCCCCTTTAGGTTCGCCCTCTTCAAAAATATACTTCCGACGCCCCTGTATTATGCTAAACGGTATGCTTTAATCATGAAATGCAAAGTACCCCATCTTTTTTGGTCTTAGCGTTCGATCTAATAGGCTAAATCATCAGGAGTGGTGTGATAACGAGTTGACAAAAGCATGAGTTTTCATTACTTAATTGCATGAAACACCTTTAGGTAAACTAATTGGCACATAATTAGAAAAAAATTGCATGCAAATGCTGCTTTTCTGCGATTTTTAAAAATTCAGTCTATTATTCGGCCCTGTAACTCCTAAAGTATTACCCTGACAAAAAAGTACACAAACAGTTTTGTAGCAAATTTAGTCCTCTACAACTTTTGTATAGAAACTTTTTCTCTAAACGAAAGAACGCACCCGTCAGCGATGGATTTCTATTTCATCGGTGACAAATACACCAAAGTTTTGCGCGAAATCAAATACAAAAGATACGTCTGAAATGAGATACATTCGTTTCATCGAGGAACAACTCGATGAAAATAGCGGCGCCCCTATTTTTCGTCGAGGACGGGGTGCGTTCTATCGTTTCTTCGAGGAGTTACTCGATGCTCCTCGACCGGTGTGCCATAGGTATAATGCCCTGTTCACACGTTGCTACTTTGAAGACGCATACGTGCTACTGTAGCATGAAAAGAAATTCAAATCGAAACAATTACCGCAAAAAATCGCTATCTACACACACAACGATCAACGATGTGAAATTATCAACGAGTAGTTCTTGATACTTTGATGCTACAAATTAGCAGCGCTGCTATTTGACAAGCGACTCAGATTTTTTCATGCTACAGTAGCACGAATGTGTCTTCAAAGTAGCAACGTGTGAACAGGGCATTCGAGATGATAATTTTTTGAGAATTGTTTTGTCGTTTCCACGGCAACTTATTTCTAACAATTTCACGATACAAAATATCATCTGACAATTTCCCGAAACGAAGTTGAGGGGAATGTTCCGTGATGTTTTGTGGAGTGAAATTGCAATAAGTTGCCGTTGAATAGACAACAATTCTCTCAAAAAATTATTATCTCGAATAGTATTTAGGCAGAATATTTTTCTTGTTAAAAATACTACCAAAACGACTCATATTGCTAAACATTTTTGACGTTTCATGTGACAAATTTATTTATTTTTTGTAACTAACGTAACAAAATAAAACCTATAATCTACATAATTATGTTGTCAGATACATCATTTTACATTTTCAATTCTATTAGTTGCATTACGTCATTTGACGTCATCATTACGCAATATGATTGGTTAAACCATCTGTCAAAAAATAATCACCGTGAATAAACTGGATAAAAAATTAAATATAATATTTGGGCTTGTAAAAGATATTATTTAAATTTTTCAACTATCTTTTATTGAAGGGGGGCGATTTGTCTATTGTTTCAATTGAAGGGGGGCGGTTCGCCCCCACTTCCGGCGCCACTGGCATAATATGTGTTCTTTAGACCATTCTCTACCAAACCGAAATACTAGCAAACCCCGGAGCATAAACTAAGTTACGAACATGAACTATTTCCATTCAAAACTTGTTTCATGGCGGGCTATTAAAGATTCCGCCGGGTGCCCCGGAGTCCTACAGGAGATGTGTATTGCGAGTTGCATATCCATTTCTTGAATTTTTCACGTTTGTCTCGTAAATGGTTATAATTTATTTTTTCAGGTAAAAATATCGACTATTGATTTCTAGCTTCGATTCCAGAGACATTTTTCTATCAACATTATTATTATCAACATTTTTCGGACCCTGGTTTCAACATAATTTTTTAAAGAAAGAAAAAAAATTGTGTTTTTTAAATTTCTTGTGTTTTATCAACCTTACTATGTCTACAAAAATATTTAAAATAATGTTTCTAATAGAAAAATGTCTAAGAAATCCAATGCCGGAATCGGGAAGTCGATATCATAACCCGTTAAGAAATTATAGTTGATTAAAAACAGCTAAAAGAAAAATAATAAAATTCTACTATTTTCTCCCAAAGAAAAATTCTCAACAAATTATGTAGCGAAAAGAATGCTGCAGGTCGACCTGATTGAGAGAGTACCGCTGAAATTGAAAAGTCTGAAGCGTCCGTTTCAATTACAAATGAGGCCTTATCATCTATGGAATTACCATGGATTTTGATATCTGTCTTTAGGTTTTCGAAATCAGAAATTACCTCTGGAGATATTGGAAAAAAATCTGCTGTGGCCAGTACACGACCTCTCGCTTAATTCTGCTTATTCTACTAATCTAATAAATAGTTTTACTTACATTTTAATAGTTTCATGTTCATGTAATATGTAAACGATAATGTAAACCAAGATGCAAGCAAAAGATGTCAACTGTACTGTCACTGTCATTATAATTCAAATTTTGAGTAAAAACAAATTTCATATCATGGACAACAAGATACTGGTACTTAGTTGCACTTTATTTTATTGCTAAATACTACCAGATTCAGCAAATTGTATTTAAAATTAACTGTACCCATAGATAATTATATTATCTTTTATTTTTATTTGCAAAAATTGTCATAAATAAATAATGTACCAATTTATTTAAGAAAAACTATATCAAGTTCCAAAAAGTACTACTTCCGGTTTACGGATTTCTACCAAAATCTTATCCGGTGTTAAGATCCCTATTAAAACCTTAAATATGAAATTTGGTTATTAAAGGTTTGATACTTTTTCAGTTATCGTGGACGAAAAATCGTCAGTCCATACATTCATACAAACACACACACGCACACACACACACACACATACACACACACAGACATCATCGGGAAAATATTAAATTCGTATTCTAGAGACCCTGAAACGTGCTTATCCACCAAAAACTCATACTCGAAAATTTTGACCCATTACAATACCTCTCTTATAGAATATGAGGCGAGAGGTAAAAAATTGTATTTAGAAGCCTTCTTATTTTATCGGAGTAATTTGGTATTCAACGAGAATAATGTGCAAACATTCCTATCGTTCGTTCCAATACTTTTGATGTTTTTGGGGCAGGTAGATTTAATAATAGTTTTAAACGGTCTGGATCAGGTGAGATTGTATTATTTTCTATTTTATAACCCAGCAAAGTTATTGATGTAAGCAAGTAGGTATTTACTTTTTTACCTCTCGCCTCATATTCTATAAGAGAGGTATTGTAATGGGTCAAAATTTTCGAGTATAAGTTTTTGGTGGATAAGCACGTTTTAGGGTCTCTAGAATACGAATTTACTATTTTCACGATGATGTCTGTGTGTGTTTGTGCGTTTGTATGAACCGACGATTTTTCGTCCACGATAACTTAAAAAGTATCAAACCGTTTATAACCAAATTTCATATTTAAGGTTTTAATAAGTATCTTAACACCGGATAAGATTTTGGTAGAAATCCGCAAACCGGAAGTAGTACTTTTAGAAGTTTGGAAAAGTTTTCCTTAAATATATTGGTACATTATTTATTTATGACAATTTTTGCAATTAAAAATAAAAGAAATTGTGATTATCTATGTGTACAGTTAATTATAAATACAAATTGCTGAATCTGGTTGTATTTAACAATAAAATAAAGGACAATAATTACCTCTCGCCTCATATTCTATAAGAGAGGTATTGTAATGGGTCAAAATGTTCGAGTATGAGTTTTTGGTGGATAAGCACGTTTCAGGGTCTCTAGAATACGAATTTACTATTTTCACGATGATGTCTGTGTGTGTGTGTGTGTGTGTTTGTATGAACCGACGATTTTTCGTCCACGATAACTTAAAAAGTATCAAACCGTTTATAACCAAATTTCATATTTAAGGTTTTAATAAGTATCTTAACACCGGATAAAATTTTGGTAGAAATCCGCAAACCGGAAGTAGTACTTTTAGAAGTTTGGAAAAGTTTTCCTTAAATATATTGGTACATTATTTATTTATGAGAATTTTTGCAATTAAAAAAAATCTGCTGTGGCCACCACACGACCTCTCGCCTAATTCTGTTAGTAGTTTTACTTAGGGCCGGTTTTTCAATCTGATGTTTAATTTGTAGTTCGGTAACTATTAGTTATATAGTAGTAAATGTCTTTATTTTGCCTTTCGGCTTAAATCTTAATTAGTGAAAATAATATATTATATTACAATAAATAAATAATACTGTAATTGTTCATTTAGTGCATTTGATTCAATTCATTTCAGGGTTTTTCTCCTTTCTTCTAATGTTTTCATCCACCATAGTCCCCCGCCCGAGTCGTCCAGTATATCTTCTCTGTTTTTTTCTACTTCTTTTAATTCTATGCAGTTCTGTAAAAGATGCTCTATTGTTTCCCAGTCTTCCCCGCATAGTCTGCAACTTCTTTCTTCATCCCTCTTCCAGTACTCGTTGGCTTTCTCTTCGTTCCCACATCTGTATCTTGCTATTTTCCTAATTTTCTCAATCTTTTCTCCCCTCAGGTAGCGTGGTATTCCGATGGTTCTTATTTCTTTATACTTGGGGTTGTATCTGGATGTTTCTAATTTATTCGTTCTCCACTGATTCTGAATTTCTATACTCCTTTGTCTTATTGTTTCTGTCATATTATGTCCTCTCGCTCTCCCAATATCCATTTCCATTGTTGAATATCCATTGTTTTCGTAATATTTTCTTCTCTTGCTCATACTCTCTCTTTTCTCATCACTTTTTCTGATTTCTTTGAAGCATTCCTTTATAATTTCTCCTTTTTGTCCTAACTGAATCTTTTCTTCAAATTTCATCGCTCTTCTTCCCGCTTCGATTTCCAAATTATCCCTTTTCATTTCTTCCATTGTAATATAGTTCGGGGTTGCTTTGTCAGTTCCAATTAGCCATCTTATGTATGTGGTTTGAATTGCTTCTAACTTTTCCTGTCTTTCCCATCCCCATATTTCCGCTCCATACATCATAATACTTTTAACCAATGCGTCAAATAGCATTAATCTGGTTTTTATGTTTCCTTTGAACTTTCTCTCTCCTATGCTCCACGTTTCCTTGGCTGCTATTATTGCTTTCCTTCTCAATTCTCCAATTTGTGCTTCAGTCCCCCGTTTCTCTTGAACGTATACCCCAGATATTTAAATTCTTTGGCTTTTTCTATATTTTGTCCCTTCCAGTACCAACTTTCCTCTCTTTCTCGTCCTCCTCCTTTCTTGAATTTTATTATCTTTGTTTTCTTGACGTTAAGCTCTAACTTTCTCTTGTCCAGATATTTTTCCAACCTTCTTATCATACTCTTCATTTCTCGTTCCGTTTTGGCCATCAATACTACATCGTCTGCATATGCGAGTGTCATAATTTTTTTGTTGCCGATGACTACTCCACCATCTTGATTTGTTAATAACTGTTCTTCCAAGTCTGCTATGTATATTGAAAATAGTACTGGGCTCAAAGGGCACCCTTGTCTCAGTCCTTTTGTTGTCCAAAATTCTTTAGATTTTTTGTCTCCTATCTTTACGTAGTTTCTTGTCTCCGCATATATTTCCTTTACTTTATCTCTCAGCCCCTTGCTTATTCCTCTCTTCTCCATTATTTCAATTAGTTTTTCCCTGTCCCCCTTGTCAAATGCAGCTTTTAAATCTATAAACAGCGCATATAGTTTACCTCCTTTTTTGTCTAGTTCCTTTTTTATTGCATGTGAGAGTACATATATATTGTCCATTGTTCCTCTGAATTTTCTGAAACCGGCTTGGTTGTCTGGCAAAATTTGTTTGTCCTCTATTTCTTTTTACTTCCTTGTACGAAGTAAGGAAGTATTGTAATCGCGAAAAATTTCGGTTCTCAGATTTTGACGGAAATATCCGTTTTGACCTTTTCTGAATCCATTATGACTAGTTTCGACGTGACGTCTGTACGTACGTACGTACGTACGGACGTATGTGTGTCGCATAACTCAAATACGGTTAGACGTAGAAAGTTGAAATTTTGTATTTAGGACTGTTATAGCATCTAGTTGTGCACCTCCTATTTTTGGTTTCAGTCTACAAACCGGAAGTAGTACTTTTTAAAAATATTTCGATAAATATTTAATTTTAGACAATTTTTTATTTTAAATGAAAGATTATGTGATTATTACCTACAATCGGTATTTTATAAATATTTTTGTATCTCCTATCATTTAAAAATAATTAAAGTATATATTTATAATTTATAGTATTTCGGTATCTTGTAGTCCATGATCGATTAACATTTGTTACTACGTAAAATTTAAATGATTATGACATGACAGTGACAATAGTAAAATATGCTTTATATCTTCTTCTGCAGTTTAAATCAAATGACTAAAATATATTTGTGAGTATACTAGTATAATAAGTTAAAAGAATTTTTAATATTATTTACATTTTAGTTATTAAGAAAAGTATGAACACACAAGGCGTACAAGGAAGTCATGTGGTGTCCACGTTAGATTTTTGTATTCTGTCTTGCAGCTCCATTGCGTATAGTTTATACATTGTACTCAGCAATGTTATGCCTCTGTAACTTTTGGTGTCTTCTCGCTTCCCTCCTTTGAATATTGGGACGATCACTCCTGTTTTCCATCTTTCTGGGAATTCTTCTCCCTTCCATATTTTCTTCATTGTGGTAGTCAACTGTTTCAATAGGTTTTCAGGACTGTTCAACCATACTTCATTTTCTATTTCGTCATCCCCTGCTGCCTTTCGTTTTTTTAACCTTCTTATTTGATTCCTGATTTGTTCTTCCGTAATTTCTTCCTCGTTGTTCGCTCCTATTTGCTCTGTTCCTACTCTTGCATCAGGTTTTTCTATTTGTCCTTCCAGCAGGTTTTGAAAGTGATTTTGCCATTCCTCAATATTTATTTTTTCTTCTATTTTTATCCGTTTCTTTTTATCTCTGTTTATGTATTCCTATACTTCTTGTTCTCTGTGTATGCATTTGACAGCTTCCTCTTCTCTCCTTCTACTTTCTGCCTTTTTGTTATTACATCGTTCTCTATATTCTTTTCTTTTCTTTCTTGGCCATTTTTCCATTTTCTCAGCGTTTTTCTTAGTTCTTGTTTCCACATCTTGCAGTCTTTGTCCCACCAGTTATTTCTAACTGTTTTATGTATTTCTTTTGTCTCTTTTGTTTCTTTGGCATCTCTTATTTTAGTTATCATTTCCTCGATTTCTTCACTAATTTTTACTCTGTCGAAACGATAAGATTTTATTCGTTCTCTAAATTTTTCAATACCCTTTTTTGACCAGTCCGTTCTTCTACGTGTTTTATTCCTCTCTTCGATTTTATCTTTGTTGTCGTACAAGTTAACTGAAATAGGAAAATGGTCTGATTCCGTTCTTTCGTCAATTTTAAATTTGGTAACTTTTGTAAGGGCCGCTCCGTTTACTATACCATAGTCTATCACTGAACCCTCTCCTCTCGGTCCTACGTATGTAAGCTCTCCTTCTTCATCGCCTGCTGTTGAGCCGTTAAGTATTCCCCAACCTTTTTCTTCTATCATATCTATAAGTTTGTTCCCTTCAGTATTTCGTATTTTGTCTTTCGAGGATCTGCTTTCTTCTTGTACGTCTCATTTCATTTTGCCATCTATTCCTGTTCCTGTTCTAGCATTAAAATCTCCTCCTAATATTAAGTTAAAGTCTTCTGGTCCATCATTTAATGTTTCTTCTAGTTCTTTGTGTATTTTTTTCATATTATTATCATTATAAATTGTTATAATTTTCCATTTTTCCCCCTGTAGTACTATGTTTCTCTCTACTATTTGCTTTTCGTAGGAGAACCTTGCTTCTTCTTTTATGTGATTTTGCCTCCCATGTAAACTCTCGTGGGAGATTCCGCTCCCATGTTGCCCAGTCTTTCTCTTCGATCCAGGTTTTTGTTAGTCCCACAAAATCAAATTCCCGTATATAGTCCCAAAACTCATTATCTTTATTTTTAATACCTTTAATATTCCAAAAACTTAATCTAATTCCCTCTTCTTTTATGCTGTTTAGTTTTTTGGCTTAAGTTCTTCGCTCTGATCATCCCAAATCCACATTTTGTTGTTGATCTTTAGTTTGTTGTAATATTTTTTTACTTGACTTCCCTTTTCTTTTTCTTCTTTCGCCCTTTGTCGTATTTGTTTTTGTACTTGCCTTTCTTTGAATGTTAAGAACCTGTCTATATATATATATATATATATATATATATATATATATATATATATATATATATATATATATATATATATATATATATATATATCAGTGGTTTCCAGGCCAGATATTACGAATCTATTTTTGTTTGTCTCTTTTTTTCTCTTTTCTTCCATATTTTCTATTTTACGGAGTCTTTCTCCTATCTCTTGTTTTTCTTTGTCCCATTTTTCGCTTTTTGCTTTTACTTCTTTTATTTCTTCATTAACGGTCTCAAGCTTGTTTTCCATGCTTTTGACGAACATTTCCATTTCTCTTTTTAGTTCTATATTTCCTTGTATTATCTTTTTTCTCCCCTCTACTGTTTCCTTTTTAATTCCTTCAATTTCTTTTTTAATATCTCCAAAGTTATGGTTTAGTTGTGTAATTGCTACTTGTATTCCTTTCAGTATATCATCCATTTTTTTTCGTTTTCTAAAGGAGTCACTCCGCTGTTAAATAGTTCTGTGCTCTCGTTTATTCGCTCTGTTTCACTTTTCCTCGTGGGAGACCTCGCCAATCTTGAACTTCGTTTGAATATTCTTTCTTCTTCCTCTTCTTCCTGTGTTTCGCGCTTCCGTATCAGGCTATTGCTTCTATTATCGCTCATCGGTATACTTATCCGTCGTTCCATGTATTTTTCGGTTCTGGTCTCAGATAGAAGTTCTTTACTTCACTCCCAGATGTCTCTGTTCCGTTTGGTTCGGGTCTCGGCTAGTAGTCTTATTATTCCTCTCTAGGTGGCACTACTTTCGTCGGTTTGGGTCTCCGTTGGCAGTTCTTGTCTTCTCCTGTAGGTGGCAATACTTTCCTCGGTATGGGTCCCCGTTAGTAGTTCTTTTCTTCTCCTCTAGGTCCAGCTCGTGTCTCTACTACTGCTTCCTGGCTGTAGATGTCTCTACCGGTCCGTTAGCCTGTTAGGCGTTTGTTTGACATTCGAGTTAAGATTTGGAGGTTAGAAATTTTTCTAGAGCTACAAACTAATTTTTCTCCAAAGGATACTTTTGCTGCTATTGTCCTGTAGTTTCTATGTATGCCTCTGTTATTTATGTACCTCGTGTGTCTCTTCTACTCTTGATTTGCGAGTATTTCCGTCGTAATTTACTAATTTTTGACACCTCTAAAAATGTGGTTTTCACTAACTTCACTTAAAATTAGTTATATATAAGTAGTGGTTAACTACTAGTTATATTTTATTATGTTTGACAATACATTTCAAACTGTTGGTTACGTAATCAGAAGTTTTATATTAAATTTGCAATGTTGGTAGTTGTTTTGAATAGAGTACATTGCTTCCGGTGAAAAAATCACCTTTGTTTTCGTTAAATTTTTGACGTTTAACTAATTAATGTAACTAAATTGTGTTAAAATGGACAAGAAAAAAAGCAATAATTTTGCGGGGGAAGAACAAGAATTTCTTATGCAACTTGTAACAAAATATGAACGTATTATTGAAAATAAAAAAGTGGCCAAACGACTTGGGATCAGAAGAAAAACGTGTGGTCTCAAATTGAAAAAGAATTTAACAGCCAAAATAAAATGGGAGTTTTTCGTGACGCAGAATCACTTAAAACTAAATTCCGAAATATGAAAAAAGAAATAAAAACTCATTATTAAGAACTGGTGGAGGACTCCCTGATATGGTTGATATTACGAATATAAGGCGAGCTCATGTAGCTGACGAAGGTCACGTGTTCTGTGGGCCCTCGCTGTGATTGGCCTGCGGAATGGGCGGTATTTAAAAGTTTTCTTAGGCGGCCTTTGAAATATGGATATTTAGTTCGTTGTTGAACATTGATTTGTACACAACATAGACAAGAGATATATTTAGACAGGAATCTCCTATGATACTAGGTTGAACGCTACTCCTAGCGGTTGTAATTTGGAACTAAAGAATAAAAAATGCAACCCGTTTAACATCAAAAATATTTCAAAGTGTTTGCTGATTTAATGTATTTCGATATTAAAATTTTTATTACATACATTTATTGCACCACAATTATTTTCTTGAAATTGTATTTCACATAAAATATGTTGAAAATTATTTATATTTACAATAAATGTGTGATACTTATAAGTTTAAATTTCGAAATACATTACATCAGCAAAAAATATTCTTCCTCGATGTCCTCTTCGTAAACATCGACAATGTGTTGCCACTTTGCCGTCATTTCTGCCCCGTCAAATGTAAATTTTAAATCGTATTTGATTAATTATTCCTCATGCATTTGAGGAGATGTGGTGGATCATAATAATCACAGAACAAAAACAGGTAATAATGGTAACAATGGAACTGTTCAAATATTCTAATGTCAACTAGTTTCATAGCTGCCCACTGTTGGTAAAGTTGATAAAATAGATAATTTTGTTATCATTCATGGCTGCCAACTGTCAATAGCGCCATCTATTGACTGTAATTGAGTACTATAAATAAAGGCCGAGCGCCTGCAATCTAAGTTACCGAAGGCTGGTACACAACAAACAATTATTTTTGAGTGTAATTTCTAAAGTGGATTCTACAAATAAAATGTCCGTTTATTTCGAAAGTTTGGGTGTTGAAGAGAAAGGCAGATATTTGTCGAAGATTAGTTTAATAGACAATGTAGATCCGTACGACTGCGATCAGAAAAGTTTTTCGAGGGAATTACATTTGTTTCCAAATGATTCGCATGGTGATGTATACGATTATTTAGTGCTGACAAAAAGTGCGTATACTCGAGAAGAATTTCGTGCTTTTAAAAGTTTAGAAGCGTACAAATATTTTACGTGTGGTTGGGTGCGAGACTTGTTCGTCAAGAAGATTGGAGAAAATGTGCTGATTTTGGGAAAGGTAATCAATTTTACAGTTTTTATAAAAAGTTTTTAAATTTAATTATAGTAGAGAATATTTGGTTTCCAACATTAGGTACATTGCTAATTCAGAGATTTTTCAAATATATATTTCGTTACTGGATGCTATTCTCTTAACATTACTAATTACATCTTTCCTTCATATCATTACTAGTTGTTAACATATCTGTTTCTTATTATTTGTAGGTAATGCATATACACAGAGAATCACAGAAGACTTATTGCAACCGTGGCTTATAGTCAAACCGGATGGTGTAGTTCTTTGCGGGCACTGCTAGTCTCGGTATGTATCAGCAGTTTTGTTTGCTCTTGTTAATGCAAAAAGTAAGGAACCAGAAGTATCAGTGACGGGAGTGAAGGCCTTTTGGAGAGTAGCTAAGGAGAAAAGAATAATACAGTCAAAAGAATATCACACATTCACAATAATATTACATTCTCAATAATCCATTTCATTCTCAATTGTCGTGTACTTACCTACCGTAGATTTTATTAATTCTAGGAAATGGGATAAAGTAAGGAAAACAATTAATTCTGTAAATTGATTTTATTCCATCAATTAATATACAATCAATTGGGTCACATTTACTCGAGCATCCCATGAGTGGATGTTTATGAAAAATAATTACAGTTTTAGAACGTACATTATAATAAATGTGATAGAAAATTGGATTAGTATTCTCAAAATTTATTCAAAAATAAAAATAAAAAAATACCTGTCTCTCCTCTTCTTTTTTTGTTGATAATGCTGAAGTCGTTGAGCCGGAGATTCAGATGAAGTGGTGTACTCCAGACCAACAGAAGGCACCCAGTCTGGATGGTTGGGATCGTTCACAGGTCGTTCTGTAATGGAAATACATACACGATATACAATCAATGCTGTAATAATTCCTTTAGAAACTTACTCGTCACAAAATGTTCCGAACAAATTCGGGCATTCTTCATGGCGGAAAGATCCCGACGTATCGCTGACAACCATCGCTGTCGGCGATCAGCTTTCGCTGGATCAAATTGACCTAAACAAAGTCACATTTTGATAAGTTATATGGGTTTGTAGTACTACTTTTCACACAATTTACCTCTTCGATCAGTTTCTGCCGGTATTATATACACCCTTCGTCTATGCTTCAACGCTGTCTTACAGCCCACGACACAGCGCTTTCCAGAACTGGGCATTGTCAATAACAAAAACAACAAACAACACAAAATTATAACAAAAATTATAATAAAAAACACCACAAGTAAACGAAATAACAAAAACAATTAACAAACAACAACAAAACAATAAGGAAACCACAAAACTGACAAAAAATCCGCAAGATCAAACTATCAAGTCAAAACTCAAATAGAAAATGGCGCTTAACTTTTAAAAAATCTGACGCAGGGCCCACAGAACACGTGACCTAAAATGGCGTTCGTCAGGTGCATGAGCTCGCCTTATAGATCTGGAAATGAGAGATTTAATAGGAGCCACATCTGTGGAAGGTTTACCACCTCTCCATGATGACGATTTCGAAAATAATGATATGATGCAGAATGTAGACATTACGTTGTGCTTGTGATACATGTAATTTAAGTTTTAGAAATATTCCAAAATATAGAAACAGTATCGACTCATGTTCTGACAGTGAAAGAGTGCTATTAACCAACACTGCAAACAAACAAAGGTACACTTACTTTAATAAATCCTCAAAATTCATAAAATATATATTGACATCCCGTTTTAATATTCCTACATAAAAAATTCATTCTACAAAACCATTTTGATATCTAACTGATATAACCTAAATATCACGACCCACGCTATCACTACCACCCGGCGGCTGGAGGTGACACCTATCGACAAGTAGCTGTGGCTACTAGCCATCTACCTACTCGATAACAGTTATCTACAGGTGACGAACATCATCATATCTGCCGGAAAAGAGCAGAACCACTGCCGTTTTATTTAAACAAAAATGGTTCGTGTCCAGGCTCTCTGATCAAGAAAATGGCTTCACCAGCTATACCAGGAACAAGTATAAACCCAAACCAGAATAACCAAACATATTCAAATATAACAAAAACAACAACAAATGAAAATACCTATCCTAAAAAAGAACAAGCTATTATTCTTAATTCTCAAACCGAAATTCCCATCAAAGATTATGTAATTGCAATAGGAGAGAAAATTAAACCAGAAAATATCACACACGTATCGCGTCTGTCTAACCAAAGAATCTGTATATACCTCAAAAACAAATTACTAGTAGATGAACTTATTAAAAAATATACTAAAATTCCAGTACAGAACACCATGACCGAAATAAGACGCTACGTTACACCAACAACAAGAATAATTATAACAAATGTTTGCCCATCAATACCCGATGAAATCATTATGCAAGCATTACATACACTACACATCAAAACAATATCACAAATAAACAACCTACAAGCTGGCTTCCAAGATCCAAAATACACACACATATTAAGCTTTCGAAGACAAGTATACGTCCCAGAAAGCGAAAAACAAAAAATTCCAGAATCAATAATAATTAAATATGAAAACACCAAACACATAATATATCTATCAACAGAAATACCAACATGTACAAAATGCAATTTAACCGGACATACAGAAGTTAGATGCAAAAACCAAAATATAAACTCAAATAAAATAAACCAGCCTTCCCAAAAACTGACAACTCACCCTTCAAACAGCCAAATAACACTTTCCCAACTCGCACAACCCACCCAAGAAACAAATAAACCTACAGATCAGCAAACTCCACCCTCGACATCAAACACACAAATCAGTACTAACCAAGGCATAAACAAACAAATTATAGTGGCACTAGAAGAACAGGAAATTAATATAGAAACAAGTAACAACACAGAAATACAAAAAGATATACAACCACCGAAAAATATAATAAACACAGATAGCAGCGAATTTAATAAACAGCCAATACCAATCCCTAAAAAAAGAACAAAAAAATACAAACAAAACTTTCCAAGTATCAGAACCAATAAGGCGAGCTCATGTACCTGACGAAGATCACGTGTTCTGTGGGCCCTCGCTGTGATTGGCCTGCGGAATGGGCGGTATTTAAAAATTTTCTTAGGCGGCCTTTGAAATATGGATATTTAGTTCGTTGTTGAACATTGGTTTGTACACAACAAACAATTCAAACACATTCACAATAATATATTACATTCTCAATAATCCATTTCATTCTCAATTGTCGTGTCATGCATAAGTGTACTTACCTACCGTAGATTTTATTAATTCTAGGAAAATTCTAGGAAATGGGATAAAGTAAGGAAAACAATAAATTCTGTAAATTTATTTTATTCCATCAATTAATATACAATCAATTGGGTCACATTTACTCGAGCATCCCATGAGTACACAAATATATTTATGTTTGTACAGTTCATGAATGTAAATCGTAGTAAATATGACCGGGTAATCATTCGTCAATTGCTACTTATAATATTTGTCTACAAATTGTCACATTTACTAAATTATACGCATATATAAACCGTTGGTTAATTTTCATTGACAAACATAGTGGATGTTTATGAAAAATAATTACAGTTTTAGATCGTACATTATAATAAATGTGATAGAAAATTGGATTCGTATTCTCAAAATTCATTCAAAAATAAAAATACCTGTCTCTCCTCTTCTTTTTTTTATTGATAATGCTGAAGTCGTTGAGCCGGAGATTCAGATGAAGTGGTGTACCCCAGACCAACAGAAGGCACCCAGTCTGGATGGTTGGGATCGTTCACAGGTCGTTCTGTAATGGAAATACATACACGATATACAATAAATGCTGTAATAATTCCTTTAGAAACTTACTTGTCACAAAATGTTCCGAACAAATTCGGGCATTCTTCATGGCGGAAAGATCCCGACGTATCGCTGACAACCATCGCTGTGGGCGATCAGCTTTCGCTGATTCAAATTGACCTAAACAAAGTCACATTTTGATAAGTTATATGGGTTTGTAGTACTACTTTTCACACAATTTACTTCTTCGATCAGTTTCTGCCGGTATTATACACCCTTCGTCTATGCTTCAACCCTGTCTTACAGCCCACGACACAGCACTTTCCAGAACTGGGCATTGTCAATAACAAAAACAACAAACAACACAAAATTATAATAAAAAAACACCACAAGTAAACGAAATAACAAAATCAATTAACAAACAACAACAAAACAATAAGGAAACCACAAAACTGACAAAAAAGCCGCAGGATCAAACTATCAAGTCGAAACTCAAATAGTAAATGGCGCTTACCTTTTAAAAAAATCTGACGCAGGGCCCACAGAACACGTGACCTAAAATGGCGTTCGTCAGGTGCATGAGCTCGCCTTATACACAAAATCCACAAAAGACATGCATCATCCAACTCAGATACCGACAAAGACATGCAAATGGCAAAATACACTCAAAAAAAGAAAAAAACGACACTAACCAAAATTTCTCAAAGCGAACTGTCTTATCCACTCACTAAAATAAAAGAAATTATAAATGAAAATAAAAACAAATACATTTTAAACTACGAACAATTCATAGATCTACTTGATAACTCGCAAGGATTAAACTATGAACAAGTACATAATATACTCACGGAGTACACAGACGAAACTGAAAAAGCCATAGACATGTTAAAAGATATTCATTCAAAAATAAAGGGCCATAAAATAAAATACAGAATAAGTAAAATCATAAAAAAACTCGAAAAATACGATTCAGAAAATGAATATGAGAGCAGTTCAACAAATTTACACAACTCATTTGATAATCTCTCACAAATTTCATCACAAGACGAACAATCAGAGACACCTAACCTAGAAGAAGAAAACCCACTACCAGAAACCTATATCGACAACTAATATGACAATAATACAATGGAATTGTAATGGGTTTTTCACCCATCTACCTGAAATACAAAAACTAATACACGATACAAACCCTACATATATCTGCATCCAGGAAACTGGATTCCATCCTCACCAGAACACAAATCTCAAAAACTACACAATCTATAGAAAAGACCGTATAAACGATGGAAATGCCAGTGGCGGAGTGGCCATATTGTGTAAAAATACCCAACACACTCAAAACATCAATATTCAGTCCGAACTAGAAGCTATAGCAATAACAACTCTCATACCACAAAAAAATACAATTTGCAATATATATATCCCACCAGACCACCGCACCACAAAAAATGAACTCGAGAATTTAATTAGACAACTACCACCACCATTTATCTTAGTAGGAGATTTCAACAGTCATAATCCCCTATGGGGTTCCAGTAAAACGAACAGACGCGGAAAACTAGTCGAAGAAATCATAGACGACAATATAATTATCCTCAACGATGGAACAGCAACCCATCTCTGCCCTGGATCTGGTACGTTCTCCAGTATAGACCTCTCACTATGCGACCCCAGAATTGCACCCATCCTGAACTGGCAAGTTATTTCCTACCCTCACAACACCGGTCATTTCCCAATAAAAATTGACTTTGCACCTATTACAACTCAAGTTCAAGAAATGCACCCAATCTACAATAAATGGAATACTGAAAAAGCAAACTGGACACTTTTCCGAGAAATACTAGAAACTAAAATTTTCACAAATACTGAAAACATTGACAATGCAGTCCAAAATATCACGGAAGAAATCAGAAATGCTGCCCTTATAGGACTAGGACAAAAAATTCCAAGCTTTAAAACCAAAAAAGTTCCTTGGTGGAATGAAGCTTGCAAAATCGCTACCAAGAACAACAAAACAGCCCTCTACCGATACCGGAAAAGTCAAACCCAAGAAAACCTATTAAACCTAAAGCGCAACAGAGCAATAGCTCGAAGAACAATTATATCAGCCAAAAAACAATCATGGGAAGATTATGTATCCAAAATAAACGAATCTACAAACCCCAAAGAGGTTTGGAACAAAATCAGAAACATAAAAGGTACAAAATCTCATCAACAGACATCAACTCTAATTAACTAGTATAAAATCTGCTCAACACCAAAAGAAATAGCCGAATTACTGGCAGAAACTTTTGAACACAACTCAAGCGACAAAGTTTACGACATCAATTTTCTACTTTATAAAACGGAAGAAGAACAAAATGAAATAAAAACTGATAACAAAAATAACTCAGACATAAACAGCCCTATCACCAAAAACGAACTAATATATACCATAGAAAACCTTAAAACCAGCAGCAGCCCAGGACCAGACCAAATAACATATGAAATGATAAAACAACTCCCAACAAATATAATAAATTTTCTCCTACAAATATACAACAAAATATGGATACAAAATGTTTATCCGGTTGCATGGAAAGAAACACTCACTATACCTATTCTGAAACCGGGAAAAGACAAATCAAATCCGTCACACTACAGACCCATCTCACTCTCCAACACACTAAGCAAAGTACTTCAAAAAATTATAAACCGAAGACTCACATGGTTCTTAGAATCTAATAATATACTCCACAACTCACAAAGCGGATTCAGAAATGGCAGATCTACACAAGATCAAATCCTAACCCTAACCACAGAAATCGAATACGCATTTGCAAATAAACAAAACCTAATAGCAATATTTTTTGACCTAGAAAAGGCGTACGACAGCACATGGAAATATAGAATCCTTAAAAACATGCAAGAATACGGCTTAGAAGGAAATATACTCTTATACACCCAGAATTTCCTTAGCAATCGAAAATTCAGAGTCAAAACCAATGGATATCTATCAGAACAACGAAAACAAGATACTTCCTCAAGGAGAAATCCTCAGCGTTACATTATTCCTATTAGCCATGAACCAAATTACATCCTCAATACCAACCCAAGTCAATATTTCCCTATTTGCCGACGATCTTGTCGTTTACACCAAAAACAAAACCAAGTAACTATCGAAAATAAACTTCAACAGACTATAAAGAACCTAGAAACTTGGACAAGTCAAACAGGATTTAATTTCTCGCAATCAAAAACAAAATGCATAAACTTTACAAAAAAACGAAAAATACGCTACACCCCCAAACTTAAGATAAACAATACCGAAATCGAGTACGTAAATTCAATAAAATTCTTAGGAATAATATTACAAAACAAACTCAATTGGAAACTACATATACAAAATCTTAAAAAAGAATGCTCGCAACGAATCAACCTACTAAAAACATTAAAACACCAGAAGTGGGGAGCACAAAAAGAAACTATTCTAAAACTATATAGATCACTAATTAGATCGAAGATGGACTACGGATGTATTGCATATTCCACCACAAACAAAACTAATCTACAAGATCTAGACCGTATTTCATACCAAGCAATAAGAATAGCAACAGGCGCACTCCGAACAAGCCCTACAAAATCCCTCCTAATAGAAGCAGGAGAAAAATCCCTAGAGTACAGAAGAATCCAAGTCATAATATCATACATTCTAAAACTATCAACAAATCTAAAAAACCCAGCATATAAACAAATATTCCAAAAAAATACACAGCTAATAAAGAACCATATTCCCTTACAACAATATTTAAATACTTCATTTCAAAAAATCCGTTTTAACCTTCCAAAAATATACCCTAAAACCTATAGCAATATTCCCCCCTGGAAAATAAACATACCAGCCTTCATCCTTGATCTCTTAAAATTTAAAAAAACTGAAACTCCCCACCAAGTATACCAAACTGAATTCCAACAAATTACAAAACTTCCACTTTATTTACACGGATGGATCAAAGGTAGAAAACAAGACTGGAGCCGCCATAACAGAAAGTCAAATCACGACAAAAATACGTCTACCACACAATACCAGCTCGTACACTGCAGAATTAATTGCACTAAAGGCAGCAGTAAAGTATATAAACAACCAACTAGAACCAAATACAAACTGTGCAATATGTTGTGACTCCATAAGCGCCCTCTACAATATAAAACAAAATTACCCGCTAGACCAAATAACACAAGATATACAAGAAGAATTACACATAGCAGAACAAAACCCTGGTTAAAATGCCAGATAAAATGGTAGTTAATACAGATAAAGTTTTAATGAGAATTTATCGTAACTTATGTGCACACGCCGAATTTTATCCGCCATGCACAAAGTTGTAATAAATAGTCCAGTCATTTAAGCAAAAAAATGGGCTCAACCTCGGAATGAGAGATAATAAGCTGGAAACTCGTATACACCTTCATTTTTGCGTTCTAAAAGTTGTCTCAAAAGTCTCATAAAATCTCGTGTCTGCGTCGTAAGTTATTCCAGGTCAAAGGTCACAAAACTCGGTTTTTCGAGATTATCAAGGTTTCTATAGCTCCAATGATGTTAACCTATTATAAAAATTGCAGAGAATAAAATTTCCTACAACTTTGGTATTAAAAAAAATTATCCGATCAATAGTTCAAAAGTTACGGCCGAAAGAAAAAAGAACGCTTTTTAAAAATTTAATTATGGCATTACTTTATGTCATAATATACAAAAACGACTGTAACTTTTCAACACATTAAAATATTGACTTCCGGTCTGAAGCATTCAATTCTTAAGACTATTTGCAATCTACAATACAATTTTTAAAATTTTGGAGGTCCTAGTTTAGCCAAAATTTAAACAAAACTAAAATTTCACTATATTCTCTCGGAGAAATGCTTAAAATTTCAGGTCAACAAAGTTCTTTAAACCATTTTTGAAATAATGTACCTTATAGCAAAAAGTCTCAGGAATTCAATGCTGAAAACCGAAAGTTGATATCTCGATTCATTCAGAAATTAGAGCTGATTAAACACAATAATTTAAGAAAATACAAAAAAATAATTATTTTGTTTGTTTAAATTTTGGCTAAACTAGGATCTCCAAAATTTTAAAAATTGTATTGTAGATTGAAAATCGTCTTAAGAATTGAATGCTTAAGACCAGAAGTCAATATTTTAATGTGTTGAAAAGTTACAGTCGTTTTTGTATATTATGACATAAAGTAATGCCATAATTAATTTTTTTTAAGCGTTCCTTTTTCTTTCGGCCGTAACTTTTGAACCATTGATCGGAGAAATTTTTTTTTTAATACCAAAGTAGTAGGAAATTTTTATAATAGTTTAATATCATTGGAGCTATAGAAACCTAGATAATCTCGAAAAACCGAGTTTTGTGACCTTTGACCTCGAATAACTTACGACGCAGACACGAGATTTTATGAGACTTTTGAGACAACTTTTAGAACGCCAAAATGAAGATGTATACGAGTTTCCAGCTTATTATCTCTCATTCCGAGGTGAAACTCTAATTTGACTGGACTATAAAAACTTTATGAGAATTTATGGGATTCTATGAGCCGTAATATTTCTATTGTCATTTTATACGCAATGTGGTAATATATTCTATTGGGTTTTAATCTGGATCAATTCGGAACATATTTTATCTGCAATAATTGTAAATTTACGATAAAATTCTTAACGGATTTTATATGCTTCTATGAGAAATGTAATCTATTCGGTTCTATGCGCAGAATGGCAATTAATTTTCTATAAGAATTAATACGCAAATACACAATTCGTTATTTTTATACGGTTTTATAGTAATTTCGCTATTAACTTTTAATTGGATTTTATCCGTTTCTATGTGACACACATTCTATTTGATTCTATGAGCAAAGTGGCATACTATTTTCTATGAGAATTTATACGCATTACACACTTTGTATACGGTTTTATAGTAATTTCGCTATTAACTTTTAATTGGATTTTATCCGTTTCTATGTGACACACATTCTATATGATCCTATGAGCAAAGTGGCATGCTATTTTCTATGAGAATTTATACGCATTACACACTTTGTGATTTCTATACGGTTTTATAGTAATTTCGCTATTAACTTTTAATTGGATTTTATTCGTTTCTATGTGACACACATTCTATTTGGTCCTATGAGCAAAGTGGGATACAAATTTTTATGAGAATTTATACGCATTACACACATTGTGATTTCTATACGGTTTTATAGTAATTTCGCTATTAACTTTTAATTGGATTTTATCCGTTTCTATGTGACACACATTCTATTTGATTCTATGAGCAAAGTGGCATACTATTTTCTATGAGAATTTATACGCATTACACACTTTATGATTTCTATACGGTTTTATAGTAATTTCGCTATTAACTTTTAATTGGATTTTATTCGTTTCTATGTGACACACATTCTATTTGGTCCTATGAGCAAAGTGGGATAGGATCATATAGAATGTGTGTCACATAGAAACGGATAAAATCCAATTAAAATTTAATAGCGAAATTACTATAAAACCGTATAGAAATCACAAAGTGTGTAATGCGTATAAATTCTCATAGAAAATAGTTTGCCACTTTGCTCATAGAATCAAATAGAATGTGTGTCACATAGAAACGGATAAAATCCAATTAAAAGTTAATAGCGAAATTACTATAAAACCGTATAGAAATCACAATGTGTGTAATGCGTATAAATTCTCATAGAAAATAGTATGCCACTTTGCTCATAGAATCAAATAGAATGTGTGTCACATTGAAACGGATAAAATCCAATTAAAAGTTAATAGCGAAATTACTTTAAAACCGTATAGAAATCACAAAGTGTGTAATGCGTATAAATTCTCATAGAAAATAGTATGCCACTTTGCTCATAGAATCAAATAGAATGTTTGTCACATAGAAACGGATAAAATCCAATTAAAAGTTAATAGCGAAATTACTATAAAACCGTATAGGAATCACAAAGTGTGTAATGCGTATAAATTCTCATAGAAAATAGCATGCCACTTTGCTCATAGAATCAAATAGAATGTGTGTCACATAGAAACGGGTAAAATCCAATTAAAAGTTAATAGCGAAATTACTTTAAAACCGTATAGAAATCACAAAGTGTGTAATGCGTATAAATTCTCATAGAAAATAGTATGCCACTTTGCTCATAAAATCAAATAGAATGTGTGTCACATAGAAACGGATAAAATCCAATTAAAAGTTAATAGCGAAATTACTATAAAACCGTATAGAAATCACAAAGTGTGTAATGCGTATAAATTCTCATAGAAAATAGTATGCCACTTTGCTCATAGAATCAAATAGAACGTGTGTCACATAGAAACGGATAAAATCCAATTAAAAGTTAATAGCGAAATTACTATAAAACCGTATAGGAATCACAAAGTGTGTAATGCGTATAAATTCTCATAGAAAATAGTATGCCACTTTGCTCATAGAATCAAATAGAATGTGTGTCACATAGAAACGGGTAAAATCCAATTACAAGTTAATAGCGAAATTACTTTAAAACCGTATAGAAATCACAAAGTGTGTAATGCGTATAAATTCTCATAGAAAATAGTATGCCACTTTGCTCATAGAATCAAATAGAATGTTTGTCACATAGAAACGGATAAAATCCAATTAAAAGTTAATAGCGAAATTACTATAAAACCGTATAGAAATCACAATGTGTGTAATGCGTATAAATTCTCATAGAAAATAGCATGCCACTTTGCTCATAGGATCATATAGAATGTGTGTTACATAAAAACGGATAAAATCCAATTAAAAGTTAATAGCGAAATTACTATAAAACCGTATAGAAATCACAAAGTGTGTAATGCGTATAAATTCTCATAGAAAATAGTATGCCACTTTGCTCATAGGATCAAATAGAATGTGTGTCACATAGAAACAGATAAAATCCAATTAAAAGTTAATAGCGAAATTACTATAAAATCGTATAGAAATCACAAGGTGTGTAATGCGTATAAATTCTCATAGAAAATAGTATCCCACTTTGCTCATAGGATCAAATATAATGTGTATCACATAGAAACGGATAAAATCCAATTAAAAGTTAATAGCGAAGTTACTATAAAACCGTATAGGAATCACTAAGTGTCTAATTTTCGAAGTGCTTACTTCTCCGCTATTTTTACCTGTGGCTTCTAACTTATACCTTTTACCGATATTCGTATAGAAACAGATAGACTGTAACCAGCAATGAATGGTAAAATACATATTAAGTACCATAGATTCCAATAAAATCCGTTCTACTTGTGTACCATTATATCCTATACAAACGGATAGACTTTCATTCTTATATGCGGATAAAAACCAATAAAATAAATTACTGGATTTCCAGCAGTTTATGGTAAAATGCGCGTTCCAATACACATATTAAATACCATAGATTCCTATAAAATCCGTTCGACCTGTGTACCATTATATCTCATACGAACGGATAGACTTACATTCATAAATGCGGATAAAAACCAATAAAATATATATCTGGATTTCCAGCAGTTTATGGTAAAAGAGGTGTTTCAATACACATATTGATTACCATAGAATCGTATAAAATCCGTTCGACCTGTGTACCATTATATCTCATACAAACGGATAGACTTACATTCGTAAATGCGGATAAAAACCAATAAAATATATATCTGGATTTCCAGCAGTTTATGGTAAAAGTGGTGTTTCAATACACATATTGACTACCATAGAGTCGTATACAAATTTTTTATGTGTTTCTATGTGGCATTCTAACCAGGGAACGAAAAGAAAATAGTTTTCATATGGATACCATCCCACACAGGACTACAAGGAAATGAAAAGGCAGACCAAGCAGCAAAAGAAGCGGCTCAAGAGCCCCCACCAGCTGACACACCAATACCAACCTGGGACGCCAGAAGCACCTTGAAACAGAAAATTCAAGAAAAATGGCACGAAGAATGGACAGAAGAGACAAACAACAAACTAAGAGAAATCAAAGATGAAACAACCCTCTGGAAATCCAACAGACCAAGAAGGGAACAAATTATACTCACCAGACTGAGAATTGGACATACACTCATCACACACAAACACATTTTTGAAAAAACAGATCCACCAATATGTTGCAATTCTCCCCTAACAATAAAACACATTATATTAGAATGTACCCAACACACACAAATAAGACAAAAATATAAAATACCCAATACACTAAATCAAGCACTATCAAACAAACAAGATACAGAAGAAAACCTACTAAAATTCATGAAAGACATTAAATTATCAAACAAAATATAAATAAATTAATTACCTATGTAAAAACCTAATGTATCGGTCCTAATAGCCTACGATGCTGAAGGACCTTAATGGCATAATAAAAAAAAATATATATAGAAAACAATCAAGCAGAATTAATAGAAATAGAAATACAGAGTGATCAAAACAATCTGATAGTCACGTGACCCGCAATTTTCCTAAAAGAATTAGGATAAGTAATAATAATTTTATTTTAGTAAGTATTTAAGTACCCCTGATCGAATATATGCTTCGATAATAAACTTATAGTGTTCGCCTGTTAAAACTATTTCGGGTGGTAAACTTAAGGGCACGGTAAAAAATGTGCTTGTGCTAACAACCGCAACACGCTCTTTGTGGGCGCCACCAGTATATTTGTACCAGCCGCTAGAGATATCAAAATTTACTTCCATGTGGGCGCGGCCTAGGCCATTCGTGTTCGTGACTCGTGAGTCTTCGTGATACGACCGAGGGTGCTCATTCTGCTTTATTGGAATGCGACGGAGAAATTATCTGATGATAATTATTAGTTGTTTAAGTATTATATTTAATATAAACTGAAATGTCACCAGTTAGAAGACCAATGGCTAAAAGTCACCGAATATTTTAAAAAATCTTCAAAGTAATAAACGTTAGCATTTGAAAACGGAAAGAAATGAAAAATATCAAATAACTTGAAAATCAGTACCTACCTACCTAATTAATAGAGATGGGCTTTTAGTATTTTTATTTTATGAGCCAGAAGAAAATTACATATTTTACCTAAAAAAATTTTTAATTGAACTTGACCTAATTTACTTATTAAGTACCCTTACCTAAATTATATTTTTAATGTAGGTACCTAAATCGTATTTTTCAGATTTTATTAGGTATTCTTTATTTGTTAATTTTCAAAATTTACCTACAATTTGTAATTTAGAAGTTTTCAAATTTTAAGTTCAACAAAATTATTAAAAATTTACAACCTTAAAATACTTTTAGTACCAAATTTAAGATATTTAGTACATCTAAAACCAGAATTGTTATCACTACTAATAACACTGTTGTCAACAATCAAATTCTTGCGATCGGCGAAATATTTATTCTGGTTAGGCATTAGGGAAGGAAGAAGAGCGGGACAGGGATGCGCTCACTATAGTAATACATTTACATTGTTGATTGTCATAACTATCAAAACAGTTACTTGCGTATTGTGCAGGGGAACATTATGCAACAAGCACCCATAATAACAAAAATATACATTAAAAGACGACACTAGATATTAGTATAACTAGAATATTATGCGATTTATAATATCGAGGATATTGCTAAGCGACGAGGTAAAACCGAGTCTCTTTGAACATGCAAGGGGGCCTCGCATGTATTCGCGTATAATCAACGACAGCGACAGCGATGTTAAAACAAATCAACAATTTTATGTGTTAATTAGTTGACAATTTGCATATTCTGAAAGGTTTTGATGTTATTATGGTTGTATCTAACGTATTCGTAACTAAAGAATTACGAGTACCTAAGGTATTATAAGTAACTAATGTATTATGTTGTTTATAATTATTATCAATACATTTAGCATAATAAAAGGTAATAACAGTTGATAATACGATTAAAATTATTAATTATTATAACAATGAGATAAGTACTGTGAAATACTTTTAAAATATACCTATAGCTTCATTTTTGAAATCGTATGCACTATAGTATTTTTATTATATTATTATTTTATTATTATTATTTATATTATTTTTAATTTATTACGTACCAAAAAAGAAACGGAGCAGTAAAAAAAACTAAATCGCTATTTTTATATCACTTGTATTTTTTAAATTATACCATAGACCTGACTCATAATGAACACATGAATAATCCTTACTTGATTTGAGTATATAGGTACATTTTGCATTATTCCATATTTCTTTGTTTTTGAGTAAACAGTAAACTGGTCAGATGAAAATGCGTAATTTCTGACAAGTTTAAAAAAAATATATAATAGTCCAAATAATTATTTGTCTCTTGTCTGTGAAATGACTGTTCAGTGCCCGAGTGAAATAGGCCGAGGCTAAAAAATTCTCGAGGACACTAAACACATTTCGCAGACTAGTGTTATAGAAAAAATATGTTTTATCTACGACTACTATGAAAAGTTTATATTTATGTTTTCAATTAGTGTCTACATTTTGCACTGTTCCATATTTCTTACTTTTTTAGTAAATAGGTCATATTGTATTGAATTATATTTGCTATAAATGCACTGATTACTGTTTACCTAATTTTTTTATTTGGATGTAATATTGAAATTAATAAATTTAATGCTAGGTATCCAAATTTAAACAAATATTTTATTTAATTAATAATATTTATTTGTAGTTTCAATTCGATACTTTTTCTTTTTCAATGACAGACTGGCACTTGCAAACAATAGATGAGAGTTCTGAAGTCGCGACTGGCGACTCGGGAATCTTGTACATTCGGAGATAAAAATGTTACAATGAAGTTCTCGTAATTACAACTATGTAGTACGCTTTGCCGGTACGATTATGTCACAATGTTTAGTAAAAACAAAAACGTTACGTCCCCCTAGATTCCTCTGTCTCCGATCTCCGTGATAATATTTAATCATTACGCTTTCTTGTGCGGTTGTGGTCACATCGGCTCCGATTAATTAATTGTTATAAAGTTAGTGTACAGTGTTCTGCAATTATTTAAGAAGATTGGAAAAAGAAGAGATAGGATAGAGACTCGCGGTTGAGGAATAATGGAAACTCGAAAGGAAAATAGCGCAGTCGTCGGCAAATTCAAATTCTTTATCTTCAGAGCAAATTTTAGAAATTAAACAAGGTAATTTATTACCGGTGGTGGTCATGATTTTCAAATTTGTTTTTTCAAAATGTTTATCAGCGGTTTTTGCATATGTTTTTGTTTTTATAATATTGGATCGGTATATTTCTTAGAGGGGCAAGAACCCTTATAAGTATTTCGAAGTCTTAGTTTACAGTGTTTTAATTGATTTCTTAATTAGCAGTACGAGTTCACACAAAATCACATTGATCACTGTACAAAATACTACTTATAGTAGATTATTGCCTTTATTACAAGTCCGAAAGTTTTTTAAACAATTATAACTATAACTTAAATTGAGGGTGATGCGGTTTTTGCATATGTTTTTTTTATTTATAATGGTGAATCGGTATATTTCCTAGGGGGGCAAGACCCCTTATAAGTACTTCGAAGTCTTAGTTTACAGTGTTTTATTTGACTTCTTAATTAGAGGGGCAAGAACCCTTATAAGTACTTCGAAGTCTTAGTTTACAGTATTTTATTTGACATCTTACTTAGCAGTACGAGTTCACACAAGAGGTGAAACATCTGCAGTTACATAACTGAAATTCACGCAAATAGTGAAGCAGTTACTTAATGGATCTTATCGATTTCAGTTTTATAAGAAATAAAACATTATGCATATTACTCATCCCAAAAGTAAAATATTTTCAAACAGTTAGCAGGTAGATTAATTTAACACGAGAGATTAAACAGTCTGTTTTAATTGACTTCTTAATTAGCAATACGAGTTCACACAAGAGGTGAAACATCTGCAATTACATAACTTAATTCGGACTTTAGCAACCGAAATTCACGCAGGCAGTGAAGCAGTTACATAAATAGATCTTATTGATTTAAATTTTATAAAAATTAAAACATTATGCATATTACTTATCCTAAAAGTAAATAATTTCAAACTTCTTAAAAGAAGAAAAATATACAATTAGTCATTCGAGTAGTAAATTACTAGCCTTATCAGACTAATTAGCATCGGAGATTATCGTATCTCCGAAATAATTACCCATTAACAAATTCGAAATCGAACCACTCTTCATGCATCAAACACGCAAGAGTTCCTAGTTGAAAGAACTGCGGATTTACTGGGGAAGTATCCAATCTCAAAAATCGAGAAATGGTAAATCTGCATCCAGATGTTGAAAAACAATAGAATAACTGGATCAGTACAGAGGTCGGAAAGGAGACTAAAAAATTATAGCTTAACAAAATACGCGTCTAGCGAAGTTTCCTCCTTTACCGAACCAAAAGCTGAACCCCGAAATAAAAGCTTTTTTGCCAGATTAGTCTCAAAAGAGACAATCTTTTTCTTGACTCGCAGATCCAGTTAAGGACTGCAATAACTGTAATTGGAAAAACTCTATCCAATATTTTGTCAGAGGAGGAGTGGGTTAAGTATTATAACTGGAAACACTCACCACCTCAGGGCTACACAGGTGCAGATGGGCGCTCGAGGTGCTACAGCATAGGCCCAAAAATCGAGTTGTAGTCTCGCAGACTCACAACCGAGCTGCAGCGATACAAACAAGGTTCAGGACTTCAGCGAAAACTTAACGCAGGTCACCTGTAAACATGCAGTCTTAACGACGACAACACAGCAATATTAATTCCAGAGGTCGTCTTAAAGTTTCTAACAAATATGGAAATCGTTTACAAAGGATACCTATGTAGTTGAGCTGCATTAAGGGTTACGAATTGCTTTTCTATAGTCAGCCAAGGCAAAAATTGTGCCAAAGGTAACTAAAAATAACTCAACACAGTTACATATTGCTATACAGAATTCAATAAATTATTTTCACCAACTGTTGAAAATGGAGAACACCAGAAATGCGACTAAATTACTTAGTCCCTGTTCATTTAGATGCCCACTGGGATCTAAAGGATGTATATAATTTTTAAATTGTCCAGTAGCTAAAAGTAGCAGCAAATATTGAGTTTTTCTTACAATGACAAACTGTATCAGTTCACTGGTTTGCCGTTGGACTTGTACAAGTCCTTTTCATTTTACAAAAATTATGAGGATAGTAGTACAGAGCTTAAGATAGCAAGGAGTTCTATAACTTTTATTTAGATGATTTTTTGTATTTCGTCAATCCATTTGAACATTGTTTATCTAATTTGCGAAAGATTATTGATCGCTTTCAATACCATGGGTTGTACTAAATATTTGAAAAAAGTAGTTCAACACCTAGTACTAAATATTATATTTAGAGTTATTATAAACTCTAGTAATTACTTGTTGGAATTACCAGAACATAAGAAAATTATGTTAATTAACAAAATAAAATCTTTGTTGGGAAAGAAATTAATTTCAATCAGTTCTTTCGTACAGCTGGCTTTACACAAAAGCAGTTGGAGACAGATAAAAACATAGCTCTGTCTAAAAGTAACGGCGATTTGGATAAAATTATGTTTTTACCCGATAAATTAAACACAAATTTAAATGGTCGATAAATAATTTAAGTTCTAAAAATCCTATAAGACATTTCAAATTCGATTTGAATTTAATAATTTTTCCTGATACTTCGAAGCATGGTATATTTTGTGCAGGTCAAACTGCACAGGGTCTTTGGAATCGTGCTTAAAGAAAAGAACATATTATGACCTATTTGTATTTACTGGCAATTTTATAGACCTTCGCTGATTTGCAAGAGTTAAAGTAAATTGCGAAAGCTGGTTGAGAATAGACAATACAACAGCGATCTCATATGTTAATAAAATGAGTGGAGCGCAACTTAACAAATTACATAATTTAGCAAAATTGTGCGAACAGAAAAATATTTGGCTTTACGCCTCGTATATACCATCCAAAAGAAAATAAATGCTAAATGTGAAAAGTTCTGTTCATGGCATAGAGATCCTTATTGTTTAATTGTTGATGCACTCACTATATCATGGAAAAATATAATTATGCGTTTCCACCGTTTGCTATGATTTTAAAGGTCTTACAAAAAATTATAGAAGATTAAGCAGAGGGAATTTTAGTATATTGAACATAAGTTCACCCACTTGCAACCAATCTATCCTTATTAGCAGGAAGATTGCGTGGGAAGCGTTCGAAACCGAAACTCTAAATTATTCGCCAGCCACTGTTGATATTTTAATATCATTTTTATCGGGCGCAACGCTAAATCAATATTAGGGGGTTTTTATAAACTAAAATTATTTTTTTCTGTGATAGTCACGGATATGAGTTGTTTATGACGACAGAAAATAACTTATAGTCCAGTAAATGAAGAGTCCAACCTTGACAAAATCGCTCACCAATGTAATTTTTATATTAATTTGTCGGGATTGACAAGTAATTTAAAATAAGAAAAAGTTCTGTAAAAAATGTTCTTGTATGGGGGAGAAACAGCCCCAAAGGTTCCAAAGATCGTTTCTCCGCCAATATCTGCTAAAATATAGCATTTAGAGAATTTTTTGTTTAGAGAAAAATGAAGATCAGTTAATTATTTACAAAAAATGGTCCTAATGAATTTTCTCTAACATTTGGCCGTTTTCCGAGATAAACGGGCCCAAGCGCACCCTGGATTTTGAGCTCCTGCGCTGCATGCCGGAGAGCACGCTCCATGCATCTACACCAGGAGCGGGCGGACAAAAGTCCAATAAATTGGGTAAAAATGTATATTTTTTATTATTCGAAGTTTCGGTGAAAGGGGAAATCTACAGCTATCATACCCGGTGACTTGAGTCACATTTTGATTTTTAGATATTTTAGTATTTCAATTTATACAAGGTGCGGTTTACGGCAATCCCACTTCAGCACGGTCGGCAATTTCCTATATTCTAGGGGCCTATTAACAAATAGCACTTTTATAAAGATATTTTTTAAGGGAATATGCAGATTGAAACCATTATTTCCAAAGATTCAGTAAAATATGGAATACTAATATTGTAGGTATTAGACAAATTAGCAACTGAAAGTCATTGAGATAAATTATCATTAAAAAATCTAACAAAAAGATTAAGTACCTTAGTTGCACTAGTTTTAGTGCATAGAGTTCAAATTTTAGCAGAAGTTGAGATAAATAATATTCATCAAACACAGACCGGCATTGAAATTGAGATAAATTCTTTCATTGAAACCTCAGGACCCAGCCGAAATCAATTTTTTCTAGATTTTCTTAGAAAAACCTAATTTACGTGTGGCTAGTACTAAACCTTTATTTAGAGAAAACCAAATTAGTGCAGCATACCAATAAATGGTTTTATTTCCTGGAATAAACCACATACAGCTGTATGTGCACAAACTTTTTCTAGATGAATTAAAAAAGTTTCAGATAGATGTGGAATTAATATAAAGCCGGTTTCAGCGCATAGTACAAGACATGCGTCAACATTAGCAGGGTGTAAGAGGAATTTCCAGATATTGCAAAGTGTTATAATAGACAAGTGTCTAATTATAATAAGGAAAATTTCGGGGTTACAACCCTAAATGGATAACTATAACAATGCTGATTTGTTATTAAGTATGTGGTTGGTTTTAGGGAAAAATATAGCAACAAAATTTCAGCTTTTTCATAAATCTAAACATCTACATAGTTGTAATTACGAGAACGAGGCTCGAAATATAATTGAAGATTAAACGAACTTACCTGTAAGTGAAGTTCAATCGAAATTATATTTATTTTTATCTATATACCGATACAGTCTGAAATGGTAGTTACAAATCGTTCAAATCTTGGTTCACACGCTTCCTCCTTAACTTTTGCACCATGTACGCGTACCCATACTCTATACACAATGCTTTATCTAATTATATATTATTGTTATTGTACTACTTTGTTAATATTAACTGATAAATAAATATTTTGTACTTAATGCAATGATTTATTATTTCCTTGATAAATTTTAATAATTTAAATAGGTAAATAATTCGCATGACATTCATATACGCCTGCTACGATCCTCACTACTTGAATTAGTTCGAGGTGCCGCGTATAGATGGCGCCAAAATCAACATGATAAATTCAAAATAGCAGGCTCGTATCTCTTCTTCATACTGTTTTTGTTCTGTGATTCACAGTTTACCATCAGTTTGGTGGTTAACTACCACTTGTAAAACGGAAAAATATATAACTATTAGTTAAAATTTAACTATCAATGGTAAAACCGGGCCTAACATTTTAATAGTTTCATGTTCATGTAATATGTAAACGATAATGTAAACCAATATGCAAGCAAAAGATGTCAACTGAACTGTCAATGTCATAATAATTCAAATTTTATGTAGAAACTAATTTCATATCATGGACAACAAGATACTTACTGGAATTTCAAAAAAATAGAATATTAATTGTACTTTATTTTATTGTTAAATACTTCCAGATTCAGCAATTTGTATTTATAATTAACTGTTCACATAGATAATCACAATTTCTTTTATTTTTAATTGCAAAAATTGTCATAAATAAATAATGTACCAATATACGCTTGACCCGTTCCTCTCAGAGCGACGCGAACGCAGCTCTAGCGGCCGCGCTCGGCAAAAGTTGGCTGAGTAAATACAAAAAGTAAATTGACGTTTACGCATAAAAATTAATTTTATTATAAAACGTAGGTATCATAACTAGATATAATGACTTCTTACATTATAACTTGCGGTTTTCAACCAGTTAAAATTGATATATTTATAAATAAAACTTTAAATAAACGAAAAAACTGGTTGACAGTTATCATGTCAGCGATGTAAAAGAAATTCAAGATTCATATTTTAGAAGAATTTCTGGCACTATTTGCGAGGAACACCTGGTGCGAATAGTAATAAGAAAAACACAAATGTTTATAAGCCATTAATTGAGGTAGGTACTTATAAGAGTAATAATTCTCAAATAAATAGTTGGAAACTGCGTTATCTTGATACTTTTTTCGATTTGAAAAAAATTTAATAATTAAAAATTATTTATTTCTTAGTTAAATTCAAATAGAGAAGTAATTGATACCTACTGACTGCAACTGCAAAGGTGGAAAGGCATACTGTAAACATGCTGCAGCTATTTTTTTGTTCTAACAAGACTGACCAGCCCATGATTTGGATTTGGAATCGACTTCCACAAGTACAGTTAGATAAATACCACAAAGGATCTACAATCGAAGTTGTAACGGCTCCGAAAGTATAATTTAACACATATAGCTTAATTACTTCACAAAATACAATAACTACAATAAAATATAAGAGTTTATTTGTAGAATTAAGTGAAATTTGCTTATCCCTGCCTTCGAACACGAAATATCCAAATTTTCTTTCGCTCCATTTCATTCGAAAATGAATAAAACTTAATTTCGCGATTGTCACGCTGGTTATTAGGGCAATCAGGAACACAACACACCTTCCTAACGCTTTTTCCCCACTGTCTTTCATTCATATTCGCTAAATTATAGATATAAAGTACAGAAAACTATTATTTCTTACTATAGTCCATAAACTGCAATTGACAGCTCTCAGCACATAACTTACGAATTTCTCCACGAGGTGTCACGTCAGGCGCTACGGGTCAAGCGTATATTTAAGGAAAACTTTTCCAAACTTCTAAAAGTACTACTTCCGGTTTGCGGATTTCTACCAAAATCTTATCCGGTGTTAAGATACTTATTAAAACCTTAAATATGAAATTTGGTTATAAACGGTTTGATACTTTTTAAGTTATCGTGGACGAAAAATCGTCGGTTCGTACAAACGCACAAACACACACAGACATCATCGTGAAAATAGTAAATTCGTATTCTAGAGACCCTGAAACGTGCTTATCCACCAAAAACTCATACTCGAAAATTTTGACCCATTACAATACCTCTCTTATAGAATATGAGGCAAGAGGTAATAAAAGAAATTGTGATTATCTATGTGTACAGTTAATTATAAATACAAATTGCTGAATCTGGAAGTATTTAACAATAAAATAATAGGCCAGTTGATTTTAATGGAAGAGTAGGTATAAGAGATAAAAGTACAGCAAATACAATAGGGATACATGGGGAAAACAGTCGTAATAACAACGGAATACGATTGATAGATTATTGTGCACTAAATGATTTGTTAATAACTAATACATTCCATGAACATAAAGATATACATAAGTATACAAGACAAGGGCCCAAAAGAGAGGAGAGGTCAATAATAGACTATGTGCTTATTGAAAGGAAAAACCGAAATTTAGTAACAGATTGCAGGGCTAGACGTGGTCCAGAAATTTTTAGTGATCATTTCCTATTCGAAGCAAAAATAAAGAAGAACAACAATGTTAAGAACGATACTGTAAAAGAGGTAAAAAATGTAGAATATGAGATAATAAAAACCTACAAATTGAAAAATGTACAAATTGCTATAGAATATGAACAAGAAGTAACAAGAATAATTGAAACGGAAAAAACTGATTTGGCTGGAAAAAACGTAGAAGAATCCTGGAATATATTTAAACAAGTAATCACAAAAGCAGCAAAAACAACATGTGGAATAAACAGGGCAAACACCAACAAAAAGCTAACATCCTGGTGGAATGAAGAAATAAAGGAAGAAATAAAGAAGAAAAAGAAGACATGGACTTATTACCTTAGTAATAGAAATGAAGAAAACTATAATAGCTATAAAAAACAGCGATAAAAAGTTAAGGAATTAGTATTGCAAGCGAAAGAGAATAGCTGGAAGGAGTTCGGAGAACAAATGGAAACCAATAGCAGAGAGAACCAAAAGTTATTCTATAAAACATTGAAAACGCTCAGAAAAGGGAAGACATGTACAACGAACACAATCAAGAACAAAGAAGGGTTAATACTAATCGAAGAATTAGAAATAATGAACCGATGGAAAGAATACTTCCAAGAACTTTTACTTATGCCTGAAGAACAGGAAGAACGTGAAGAAATACTATCTGATAACGAAGCAACAACTACCAACGAACAGATAAACGAATCCGAAGTAGGAGAAATACAGATAAATGAAGTCAAAGAAGTACTTAAACTAATGAAAAATGGAAAGGCGGCGGGACATGATAAAATTACATCAGAAATGTTGAGATACATGGGAGAAAGAGGTACAGAATTGCTATTAGGAATATATAACAAAGTTTGGTACGAAGAACAGGTGCCAAAAGACTGGGAAATACCAATACATAAGAAAGGAGATACTAAGGATTGTAATAATTACAGAGGTATATCGCTACTAAGTACAGCTCTGAAAGTATATGAAAGAATATTGGAAAAACTATTACGAAACAAAGTAGAAGCAACACTGTCCGAAACACAAAGTGGATTCAGAAAAGGACGTAGTACACAAGACCATGTATTTACTATTAAAAACATCATCCAGAAAACGGTAGCTACAAAAAAGATAGCATTTATGACATTTATAGACCTAGAGAAGGCATTCGACAAAGTAAAAAGGGAAAAACTATGGAAGAGTATGTGCGAAAGGAGAGAAGTACACCCTAAATTAGTTAATGCCATCAAAGTACTGTATAAAAAGAACAACAATTACGTCATAAATCAAAATAGAAGATCAGAACTATTTGAGACCAAAAATGGCCTAAGACAAGGAGGTGTAATGAGTCCAGTTCTGTTTACAATTTTTATGGATGATATTATACAAGAATGCGACGAGAAGATTAGCAAATTCCACATAGGGTATAGGAATTTAAGACCAATATCTGTATCAGTATGTGCATTTGCAGATGACCTAGTGATCATAGCAGGAAGTGAAGAAAAAATGCAACAAAACCTAAATATATGGAATGAAGTAATTGAGAAATAGAGAATAATGGTAAACAGGAAATAGATATTAATGAGAGGATAGACAAAACAGCAAGAATCTTCCATGCAATGAAACACAGCTTCATTGGGAAAAAAGAAATTACTACGAAGACAAAAACAACAGTCTATAAAACAATATATAGATCCATATTAACATATGGTTGCGAGTCTTGGGTACTGTCTCAAAGAATGAAAAGTAAAATCCAGGCACTCGAAATGAAATATCTGAGAAGAGTACAGGGAGTAACAATGTTGGACAGAATAAGAAATGAAACAATAAGAGAACAACTACAATGCAAACCAATATTAGACTTCATAGAGACACGACAACTAGCATGGTGGGGTCATATGATCAGGATGAACGAAGCGAGACCGGTACGGCAAATCTGGATGACAAACGTGAGAGAAAAGAGGGATCGTGGAAGACCAAAGGACACCTGGGACACCATTATCAATAAGATCCTGGCGAAAAGGAACGTTACGCTGCACGATGCTCGGAAGATGGCGAAGAACAAGAAACAATGGGCAAAATTTGTGCACGATTAAGAGACATTTTACACCCTACACCTAACGGTAGAAGGGTTCATGACTATATATATATAATAGGCCAGTCATTCTGGATGAAATTTTCTTAGGTATACATGAAGTTCTCGTGCAGTCAATGAAAGTTGTACCCATCGATAGAATAAAGTCCCCTGAGTAACATATTGATTTGTTTCCGCGTCAAAATATCAGCAACATTTATTATTAATAAAAAATCTGACGTGGCCATCACACAACCTTCCGCCATATCTAGACTTTAAACAGAAATGTATATACGTACAATC